>OX596219.1:4993857-5143460 GCA_951394215.1 Glyphodes perspectalis
AAACGATAACAAATGTAATAAACACAACTACATAGATTATATCAATAGTGGCATGAATGAAGAGTACTATGTCATTTCAAGTCAGTCAAACTCCAATCGGTCGATTAGGGGTTTACAGATAAAGGCAACAGTTTAGTTATGCAAACTAGATAGTTGTTTTGTGTACAAATGGGAGTGGATCGGCCGGCGCCGGGCGTCGTGTGTGATCGATCGGGCTCGCTCTGTGTACACTCGTACACACAATTTGAATAATACTGTTAACGAGAGCCGCTCTGAACAGTCACCACCAGGGATGGGGTAAAGTGAAAACAATGTAATGCCCAACAATACTGCAACGAATGTATTATATGTACAATTTGAATATTTAAATATTTTATTACGATGAAAACCAATACAATTCTAAATATGAACAATCGTTAGTATATACAAACACACCTCACAAGTACAAAATTGCCGCGTATAGTAAGTACCTCCATGTTTAAAATTACTTTACACAAGCAATGTTCAAACTGCATACACGTCTAAGTGATGTAGCTATGCAATGATGGTTTTCGGGCGGGTTTCTCGACATAGCCGCGCGTCGGCTGTTCGTCAGTACATAGCGTCGGTGCAGTCAATGAAAGGTCCGATTAACAACCCTAGGCGCGCATCAATCGTGGGCGAGAGACGCACCCGATCACTCTCGTTTTCTACTTGCACGTGAGCCGCATGCACCGCTAGCCTGCGAATTCTCGCTGCACTTTATTGCATCCGTATATGTGCATACGACATGCACGCAACGCATTGACCGAGGCCGAGATACGGGCGGCTGTGATTTGCGACGACGAAAGTGGTATTGCAGCTTTTATGTAGGTCGATTTGGTTATGTTAGTGTTACGTGAGAGAAACTACGGCCTATTACACGGTCGACGTCGATTCGCAATCTGCGCAGGCCGCGAAGGCGGCGCATTCGCTGTACCGCTAAACGAACGTGCGGATTGGAATTTAAAAAGGCCTTGTAGCGTCGCTCGTAAACAATGCAAGTTAAGAACGAGGGTCGTCAGTTTAATCTCATCAGCGGGCCATTATCGGGGTATTATATTGTTGTAGCGCGATCAGACGGTCGGCAGACGGCGGGGCGCCAGTGAATCATAGATAACAAGCTAGTGGCATACGCGCCCACCTATACACATATATTTGTTTACGGCGACCTTTAATGAGTGTAGGCCACGGTAATGGGGTCGGCCGGCCGCGACACCCGCCCGGCGCCGGCTCGTAAAAATAGCGCGCATCCGAATGTACGACTGACCTGGGTAAACCACTTTTTATTGCACCGGTTCTTATCTGAGAAGGTTTACGTGAACCTCAATAAGCGGTAGCATACAATTATTGTACCCGTACGATATTCCTTGTGAGTAGAATTAGAGCATAACATCCAAAAAAAAATACAAATAAATGTAGTTCTATACAATTCTCATTAAAAAGGAAAAAGCCTAACTTAGATAATCACAAGCAGAAGAGACTAACAACATGAGTTCTGATTAGTGATCATCACGCAAAGCGTATTAAAAAAATCCAAACCCTAAACATTGATATTTTTTCAGTTATTTCGATAATTTCATAAAAATGTGCATATTTAATAGATTGATACATTCTCTTATGTGTCAATGTGCACTGAAACACTTCGGCAGTGTGTGATCATCAATTTATGCAAATCCATTTAGACATCTGATGTGAGCATTTTATGCGATTCCAATCGTAAGAATGTACGCTGTATCAACTTCACAAAAACCTTGAGCGTCGGGTAGTGCTGCGGCGGTAAGGTGCGTAAACTTCCTTCTAGAGTAGAAGGAAGTTTAATCACTCAATTTGTCTATACCATACTTACATACTTACTACTTATTTTGTCTATGCCATTACAAACCCTAAACAACTAACGACCAAATATCGACTAGTTATATTAATCAACCAATTCCACGGTCCAAGGTTAATCCTAAGGGCCATCGAACAGCCTCAACGTAGACAGTTTCAGGCTGTTGGCAATAGGGTCATTACGTTGAGCAATTGTCCGGGCCGAGCGGTGGCCAGCGCCGGTGGTCACGGCAAGAACCCGCTCAGTCAAGGGCAGCGCCCGTCACGCGGCTGCGCTCGCGCCACACCGACCGAGGTCTTTACTTTCCCACTACGCCGCGTTCCTATTGACCACGTTGCGCGACTCTTAAATCTGCCGCTGACTTATAATTGTTGTTCAATTATCATTGATTCGGAATGTAGTTGATTACAATAAAATAACGAGCCCTCAAGATCATTTAAATCTAAAATATTACAAGGGGACGGTGAAAACAAGGCTACTCAAGCTTCATAAGGTTACAAGCAAGCCTTAAGATGGATATTAAATCCAAATTTTAGAGTAAGAACTGGTACAACCTTACGATTTGTTAAATATTCAACAGTGTTCTTGGTTCGAATAATAGCGTCCAGCTAGATTCAGCAAAGTCACAACTTAATAAGGGCCATAAAGGAAGTCAAAATTATGTAATTTGTAATCCCTTTTGCAATTTAGGTAAATATACAATGTTCTTACAATGTAGTCAAATAAGCTCTTTGACTATAGTTCTTAGTGTCTATTTCAACAAGTTTGGATTTCCGCAATATTCACACCGGCCGCGTTCTTAACCTGTCTTTTTCCGTTCTCATGGTCTCCATGCTGCGAAGCAATTAATTGTCCGAAAAGAATTTAACGAAGGCAATGATTCATTAAGCGAATATTTCCGTCCTTGCAAAAAGACCGTTTAAAATCCATGTCGCCTTTCTCCCCGTCGGAGCTAGGCTATCGACGTCGCGCTGAGGAATGAGTGGAGTGATATTCGTGTGTATTTTGCAAGATAATTGTCGGGCAGGTCGTTTGTGGCGCGAGTGGAGTGCGGTCCGGGCGGCACGCACGGCGGCCGCGCGGGCTCCGCGCATTCCGGCGGTGCGCCCGCGCCCGCGCCCACGCACGCCGACCGGCGACCGCGCCACCGCAACTTAGCTTATAGCTGCGATTACATTAACTGGACTGAGACCGACCAAGGATAACACCGTAATACCTACAACTCTAGATTCTAACTTCAATTTAATTGATAGGAGAACCACCGAGGTCATAAAATAGTAGATTATTATACATAACTAGATGTGATCTGACCCGATTACGGCAAACTCGGAACGTACTATTTGAAATATATATGCGTCTTTATACAGCACAGTACATTAGAACATTACTCTTATAAAGAATCCACTTATTTCCAGCCCGTATCTCTATTATTAGGGTGGTGATGACGATGAACGATCCATATGTGACAGATGGGTGATCTGTCAAATATGGTTCATCATAGTTTTGCCCCTTTTCCAGGTTAACGCAGTATGTTTACCTCTTCCATACCTCCCGGTAAGCTGTCATCAACTCTTATGTCCACTCTCAACACACTCGTTTAATTTTTCACACAATCCATCCATCTCTTTCTTTCCACTCACTAACATTCATACTCATTGCTCTCTGTCACGTGTTCTTTTCCTTTCTTATCATTTTCATTATATGTCTATACCAAGACCATTTGAGATATATATGAATAAACGCACTGCAATTGTGTTTGAATTTCAAAAACAAACGGACGTACTACTAATACCCACGTCAAACATAGTGTCCACGACTCCACGGTCAGTCATAATTCACACCGGCAAGCTAAACAAGGAGCCCACGTGAGTTATGTGGATTCTATAATTTAAGACCGTTATAAGAGACCAGTTGTTGCATGAGCAAATCTCTATCATTTACAATGATCATGTAAAGTCGCGCAATTCTGCTGTATAATCCTTGGCAGTTTAATAGGGTTGTAGACACCAGCAATCTTTGACGTACTTTTTTTAGCTGTAATAATGCAATAGTTTCATAGATTCCCTATAACATTGGCGTTGGCATAGCACTAAGTATAATACGGCATGCCGCACTCAATTTTATAGTAAAAAATAAAAAAAATAAAAAATTGTTTGGCTATGGCTATGTCGCACAGCACAGCCTGACCAGACCGTCAACTAATAGGCTAGCCTGTTAATTAAACGAAGTTTAATCAGCTTCTTGTGTTGGAAGTCTAGCGAAACATCATTATCATATTGAATTGAATATGCAGTTTCGAAAAGGGGACCAATGTAATTACAATTGAACGAAATAAAGCCAACTACGAGTACTAAAATAGAAAAGCGAAGTTGGGTTTTTCAGAGTATATCCGGAGCGTGTTAGTCGAGGCAAATTTCAATTGCAAACATGGACCGCAAATTAGTGGAGGCCGGCCGGTCGCTGCGAGTCGCAGCCGTCGGAATATATTTCCAAAACAAACGGCCGCGCACTAAGTGGATATAAACAGAGCGTAGACAATAGCGTTAACAAGAGCGGCCTAGTTGAGACAATCGGTGGCGTCACGACGCCGACTGCTCGCCGACCCATTTACTGCCGATCGCGCGACAGTGCTCTAGCGCACCTCGTCCGTCGGAACACTATCAGCCACGAGCAATGTATCAAGTGAATGATACTGTACTGATTACAACAATAGCCAAGAAAACAGATTAATCATTATCACCGAAATAAGCTTTCATATATCTGATCATTCCAATCAAAAAAATGCGTACCAACCTTGAAATAAAAATTTAATAATATACCATTTATCAGATTGCGTTGAGCCGTCAAATCATAAAGAGCAGACTCATAATTTATACGATGCATCAGTGTATAAAACTAGCAAAGATGAAACGATTTAAGCTGACATTTTTAATGTTCAACGAAATGTAAAGCTCTTGAGAATCAGAAATAGGGCAAGGGGCGTTTGTTGTTAATCGTATACGTCTAGTTAGAGCTCCGGGGGTAAGTCGTCGAGACTCGCCGGCTGAATGTGTTTAGCACAGTGTGAGCGGGCAAGACTGGAGGTCGGGGAAAGAATGTCCGCACCATTAGCCGTGGGGGCAGACGGGAACGGGGTGAATGGGCTGTCGAACCCTCCGACGACCTTGACTCGCACAGATTTATCACTTTTCCGGAGTAATCTGAATACAATTAGACGATGGGCAGCGGGAGGGACCGCTTGCAACAGGTAGCTGTCCCATTAAATTTCTTTTATATCATGGTGAATGAATGAAAACGTTTTGTGTGAGAAATAAGAACGTTTCATATCACAATCATCGCACAATAATTGATTTGTCCAGATAGCAATTACTCTTATTCTTTGATTTGCATTTTCAATTGTGTAATGCCACCACAAGGCCAAATACCAGAAAAAAATTAAACGAATTACTTGATTTCACCAAACATAACAATCCAATAAGATGGCTACGGTCTGAATCAACTAAACTTAATGAAAGCTCGAGAGACGAAGACGTGCCCAGTAAACGGCTTAGAAAAGATTTATGTGCCCTCATTATACGCCTATTAGAATTATTATCGGTGGCGCCGAACACCACAAACAGATCTATCCTAATCAACAGAATCGTGTGAAGGACTGTCGTAACGAAAGAGTAGGTCGTAAATAATAATAACGACCCCATCGATCCTTGCACAAAAAAGCACACAAAACAAACCACGACAGATCGTTTACGTGAAAACGATCAAAACAAACACTATGCCGGGATCGGAGCAAAAAGGTTTTGTTTCCTCTTTTTTTTTATTTAAAGTTGAAGGTCGATGGCCTTGTCAAGGACGCGCCGGCACGTGGCTGCACATAGAGGCACTGTGACGAGAAATGCACACACACAAACACCTGTCAATGTACATAATCCCTCTTTTCCTTTCCGTGTATTATGTGAACGGGAGCTATAAAAAGGCCCGCTCAAAAGTTGAAGGGTGTTGCGTCAAATTATAAATTCGCGTGTCTTAAAATCACGAAACTTTTCTCTACTCGGGGAATTAATTTTACGGGGTTGTTGTTGTGGTGGTTTTGTTTTACTTACTCTATATAAGATTTGGTCTGATAACGCCACGTCTTTAGAGATTGGGATTTGTGATCAAGTTAATACTTTACCAGTCATAAAATTAGGAAAGCAAAGTTTACTACGACGGAAAAACACACAGGCTTTATCTTGTGGTAGATACGAAGTTACGCAGATAACTACTTGAAATACGCAAGTTTTCCCACAAATACGAGTTTCAAATGTCGCGAGAAGCCAGCCGGCAGCGCGCCGCAGCTCGGCTCCGTCCCCCGGAGCCAGCCTTATCTTAGTTGATGGCATTCCTTCGCTCGCCCGCCGATACGCACGACGGACGACTGCGAAACGCTTTTAGCGCTCATATAAGGCATGACACAAGCGAAACCGTACTCAAAGCAAATAAGAATAAGGTTTGAATTTCACCAGCGTTTAAATGAAGCACACTGCGTGCAAAAGAAACCTTATTGAACGAAAATTAAAGTCGTTTTCGAAAGTCACGTTGTATGCGGGCGTCAAACAATACGCAATTCACCTTCGAACGCGTCGGGTTGCGGTATTGCGGCTTCATTGTGTTAAAATAACGATGGAACTCGGATTGGAAACGAGCACAATGCGGTCGATAAACAGGACTTTATTTTTATTTACGAATCGATAAAATATATTGCACTCAATCGAATGTCTCTCAAGATATCCATCTCTGTCCGGAATAAATAATGCCGTGCTCGTAATAACTTTGAAGAATGTTGTTACATTACTGAGCTGGCCTCGCCATTGACAGACATTGACATGAAAACGACGAAGGAGAAATATTGAAAACAATTTACAATGAGAAAAAAAGTAGTATATTGGGAATACCCAATGCTTCGTACAATCATTGAGACATTAGAAGAAAAAAGTAAACGGCTCCTATATAATACATAATTAACAACACACAATTTGTATTCAATACGGGTTTGCTGTAGCTTTTTTAAAGTAATCCAACCAATGAGTCATTTAAAGGTTTCGCAGCGGATTATAGCGTATTTTTCCTTGGTCGCTCGTCTATAATTTTCTAACCGGCAACTTCACGTATTCACTTCGTGTTTGTCGAGAGTCAAGAAGTCCGACGAGCCGAACAGTTGACGTCATACAGTCATGTTAGCCTTCCACACTGTCGCGGTTGGCAAGCGGCGTAGAAAAGTTTTATACATCGGTGCAGTAGTGGTTGCGGTCCGGCGTCGAGGCGAACCAATGCGGTATTGGAATAGGAACTGGTCGATGTGGCGGCGTGTACGTGGAATGGAGTGAGGGTGTATTGCGGTCATATAACCGGTATTCGGTGTGTCGAGTGCGGCGGCAGTCGCTCGGCCGGTCTACTCCACAACTTATACGGCCTGATGTTTTGAGAAAGCCGCGTTCGGCAATCGGGCGACGTTAACAAAACACGGTCGCCATTGCGGTCCACGTTCATTACAGGCGTTTATTGCGTTTTAAGGGGCCATTATTGATTCTGAATAGAGTTATAATTGCTTTTAGTAAACAGACCGTGTTTTTACACAGTTATAAAGAAAGAAAGACAAAATCATGCTTTTGGGACAGACGATTAAGGAACCACATCGATTGGTGAAAACATCAAATCACGATTTAAAACATATGCAATATATGCAACATCGGTATTTAAATAGATAAATATCATTGAATTGTTCATGAACATATGAAAGGAAAAGATAAACTTAACTCCATTTCAAACAAATAATACTTCAGCTATACACCCATCAGCTATTAATATTAAAACTAACACGTAAGTTGAATGCTAAAAGTTTTAAAGACGATAACCCAAAACAACAAGGTGTAACAAATTCATAATTTATTCCAACTCTCATGAATGAATCGTAGTAGGTATACAGCGAAATCAGATACGCAAAGTAAAGGTACCTATAAAACATCTAGATATCAAACGATTCGTCACAGTGGTGAAGTATATAACATCCCCGGTGGGTGAACCTTCAAGGCCACTTGGGGGTAAAACCCCCGAGATAAGCGATCTTACAGTATAATTGAAATCGTATAGAAGTTTTATTGAGTGTCGTGAAAGTGACAATAATAACGTCATTCGATGATAACGTTTCAAAATTATCATTATATAAGGAAGGTGCCGATTTCTTTTAAGTATTTTATCATATTATCAATCGATTGTTTTAAATTATGTAATTATGTGAAAATCCAGAAATGAGAATGACTTTATGACTTCTTATTTTTTTTTTAAATCGTTTCCGAGGGATGCGTTTGTTTCGACATGTACATCGGATGTCTGTGCGACGGGTCTGGAGTGGAAGGTCCTGTTTTGCGTGCTCGCCCCGGCAGTGGGGGTAAGTTTTTCACGAGGCCCTATATACCGCGACCACCCCGACTCGTACATAAGGTGGGCGGTGGATGGGGTGGTTCGCGCCCGCAAAAGGGGCAAAATACGGCGTACTCTGGGCGCCCGCTCTATGTGGGTCAATGTCGGGAAAGCCCGTGTCTGCCGGTGACGGAGTATGCACAACGAATCTGATCAACATGCCCGTGACCAAACAAAGGAACTGCAGAAAACTGCCCAAGAATTTATACAGCCCTATGGCCCGGGAATAAGGTTCAAAATTGAAATTTTCACATCTGGATTATTTAATGGGTACTTTGCGGTATCAGGATACACAATAAGATTGTCTTAGAAGTTTCATGCCTTGAATTATAGTACTACGTAAAAAATAATAAATTTTTCAAATTAAAACCAGAGCTTGTATGAAAAGGATCATGAACGTTGAAGAGGCGAGTAAGGTGTGTAAGGATCGTGCCATATGGCATTCGGTTCTCCCTGCCTACCCCGCTAGGGAAGTTGCGTGAAGTTTAGTTAGTTAGTTTATCAAATTAACAAAATCCAATCAAATTATGTATAATATAACTGCTGCAACATTTCATCCTCGTCCTAAAATTGTAAATAGTGCATAAAGTTACTTGTTTTACAAATATGTGAGCTTTATGTAGATTAGTGGGCTGTATATGCATTCATTTTAGCTTTGATAGATTTACGTGTTCCTATTTCGTTATACCGTCTGGTCTTATTATCCTACTGATGTATCACAAGCTATCGACAAGCTTTAGGCAATATTAAAGAAATTATTGCAGACTTTACTATGTCTAATACGCAATTCTCTCATTTTGAGGAATATGTCTTACTTCTTTGTAAATGTTATAAATCGTAATTAACTTGAAGCTTGACTACAGTAATCATAAACTAATTAGCAGAATTCCTCCGAATCTCCTTCTCTCACTAATACAGATGTACGGTCGCAAGTTCGAGGCGATTGTTTGTCATGCTAATTGTCTCCGAGACCCGAACTAAATTGATTTCATAGTTATTGTCTCGTAGGCGTCGCATTACTTTACTAATACATACTATAAATGTGGAATCAGCTCCTTCCTTAGCTCATTTAGGGCGAAGGGACATGACCGAAGCATCAAATGCTATCTAAACGTTACGTGATTGTGGCCTTATTCAAGCTTTCAAATAACATTATAGCTCTATAAGAGCAATTTATGGCAGCCCGCTCGGGCTGCCATAAATTGCCGTCTCAAATGTTAAGCAAACCAAGGTATTAGGAGTGCACCTTACCTATTGAATACAGAAGCTTGTTGCATCATGTACTTTACTACTGAGAACGAAACCAATTGACTAATAAATACACTTTAATATGTGTTACCTTACTATAGCCTCAATTGATTATTTTCACTTATTTTTTTTAATATTATTAAATTATCATGTAATTACAATACAACAAAACATAACATGATGGAACAACTTTCATATTAGCTGTTGCTTTGCTGATTAATGTATAGATTCAGAATCTATACATGATCAGTGGAGCAACAGCTAAAAAACGGAAATTAAAATACTTAATTAGTTTGCGATTACAGAGCTTTAAAAGGTAGCTAAACGTGTAAGGTAGAGAGTAGAGGATCGTTTCCTCTCTCACCGTTAAACCAAACAAAAAAAAATGGGAACATTTAATGAAGAACATATAATCTTGCGCAAGTACTGCGTGTCAGTAAATTATTTGTCTTGTATATTATAACATTTGTCCAATGTTGGTCTGGGACACAAAAATAATGTACCAAATATGTCCCTAGCCTACTACGCCATAAAATATGACTAAAATAGTGTATTGGTGGGTCTTGGATTTGTGATTACGGAGGCGACCACTTGTTCACAATTTTCTATCTAACTAACTCAACACTACTTTATTTTTTATTAGTAGCAGTTCTAAAAGCTACTTTTTTGACTCTCTTTGTCGCTGTCCTCTTGCCAGAGTGATGATATATATGTAAGCAAACCGCGTAGCTGCTACGCGTATTTCTAGTTAATCTTATGGATTAAAAGTAAGGCCCATATTTGTGACTTAAAAAGAATGCGCAAACTGTGTTCCTTGCCTAACATGTCATCAAACGGCGACTAGTGGTATATCTGTTTTTGGGTATGTGATTGTGTAGGCGACGAGTTAGCCACTTGTCACTACTTTTACACAGTTTCCCATCTAACCCAACCCAGTTTTATTTTTGGCTGAATGTGGGTAAAGGGGCCTGCTTTCCCTTTAACTCTGTCTACCCCTACGGCGATTACGGGCGCGATGTTATGTATGTATGTACTTACCGACAGCTGGTGACATGGATCGTGAACCACTCGAGCCGGTGGGGCTGGGCGTGGGCCTCAGGTGCGGCGTGGTAGCGCGTCCAGCGCTGCCGCTGCCGCCCGAGTCATTGCTGTTCTGACCGGTCAGATCCTGCAACAAAACACATCAAATTATCACTTAGCGCCACCAAATTATACGAGACACCCTAGCCAAATTGGCATCGACAGGAAAGGGTTTCCAGTGGGTTCCAATAAGTAGCGTGGGGAGTCCTTCCTGGGGGTTACAATGATATTAGTTTAAAATAAATTTATTAATTAGGTATCATGTTCCTAATTTAAAAATTGATTTCCTCAACATATTTAATAACAGAATAAATTAATGCAATAGCATTTTCTAATACATGATCTTTAACTAATCTTTTTAACGAGGCTGGTTGGGCACAATGTCCAGACTGGGAAACTAGTTAATATGATGAATGTGTTATTGATGAATAAGTTCACAACATCAGGAATAATATTGAAAAAACATCAAAAAAACACTAAAAACGTGAGCGAATCTGTTTAGTACAACAAAGAACATATTGGATTTCAATATACTATAATAAGAATAAAAAGAAAATGAACAAAGTGATTCACTTCAAATATAAAAAAATAAAACTTATCATATCTTCGGCAATGTGCGCTATGTTAGGCTTTATGGGCGTACGTTGGCTAAAGCTAATAAATATTAAAGAAACTCGTAGACGAATTAATTTTCATTTAATATTTTGGCTCATTTAATTATCTTACTATTGAAGGTTCATTCATTCATAAAACTAGAAATTCAATAACTAAAGGACAATAAATTTCTGTGGAATCTGTACATAATGTAACAAGTTTATAGTAGAACTGAATACGGTATATAAGTTTACTATTTGGCCTCGATAACTACAAAACAATATAACGAGACTAGACAGTAAAATAACATTATAAATAGAAATTACAGCTAACAAAATAAATTAGGAAACGAATATTGTAACACTGACAATATACATATTTTTTTAAACATCAAATCCCAAAGAACAATACCTTGTTAGGGGTAAGGTCAAGTTACATGTAAGATTGTTTGAGCTAGTACAAAGAACACGTTAGATGCCTTGACATAGCAACCTCGACAGTTAAGAAGCAACCAACAATAGCAAGACCGAGTCAATAGAGTACGGTCGCATGCGGTAATCGTACAATAAAACAACCTGAGGAATCCCCGCAAACAATGCGTTCACAGTAAACGCCAAAATAAAAGCAACTTTATGGACAACTCTCGCTAATAATAATGAAAAGTATACTACGCTGCTCAAGTTATACCTATTAGTCATGTTATGTAACATTGAAAAGCTCAGTGCTACAACTGACAGTCCTGACACAGATGATGTTGATAATAATATTGACAACCTTATCATTAGAATGGTATACGTACCGTCTCAAAAGTAGTTTCTGTTCGACGCTTGTAAATCAATCGACGGACGTCCCGATCACAAGGTACAACGGTAAACGCGATTGGAGCAAGTTCAGATTGAACAGAGCAAACTGTCAAACGGACGCGTAAGTGTTAAGCTTTTCAAAGTTAAATTCGATTCGTATTATAGAGAGAGCGGCGAGAGGCGCGCGGCGCGGCGCTGCAGCGTTGGAACGAGCTCGACAAGGCGACTTGCGACCCCCCGCTGTCGAGGTTAGTCCGCCTGCGAGAGGCTCCGGCGTCGATCAGACGAGTCCGGTCCCTGGGGCGCGGCGCGGGGAGGGGGAGCGCGATAACCGCGGTGTTTTTGCCGTGCTCCAACTCGCTCGCTCGGCACACCAGCGCGTTCTTCATTTCGTACAGAGTCCATTATCTCTCGCTCCGTCCTGCTCGCACCCGCCGCTCGCTTCGTCGCGCCTCGCCGCACCGGCCGCTGTTTTATTGCCAGCCGACGATTTTAACGTGCGCTCGCAACGTCCGCCGGAGCACAAAAGTTTTTATGGAAATTTCATTCCGAATGCGCCTCGCTCGCTTGCTCACTCGGGAACGTCAATATAAAAGCACGATAACGAACGGACGAGTCAATTAATTATTATTGTTGGAAGCTGTCGGGACGTACGTGCCGAGCGGCTTTATCTAGATACAGTATTTGTGCAGCATTACTGATCGCCAATACTAGGTTAGGATTGTCGGCAACAGCGCTAGTAGCGAAGAGTTTTTTCGATATAAAAGATGATCTACTGGGCATCTACAGCTGTGCATACCCTTAATTGAGACCAGAGAAAAAATGTTATGAGAGTAGCACGGAGATAAAAAGTAGTTCAAAGCTTTTTGTACCGTAAGACCTCAAAGTGTTACATTCGTAAGACAGCAAGACTTTTTTTTATCGATAATAAAGCTTTTTTCTTAACCACGATAATTATAACAGATCAGATTACATCATGACCAGATATAACATATATATTTAAAATCCCACATCAAGTGAAGAAAACTGATAAAAATTACTAACATAAAATTTAATACAGCCCAACATAAAACTTACTTATGACTTTGGAAGAAAAATCTTCTTTGTAAGTAATATTTAAATTGTTAGTTATTTGGTATAGCAGCTCTGTTTTTGATTCTGCCTACTACTTAATAGTAGATAACATTACAAATGAAACGCTAGGAAGACGATAATGATATGAAATGAAATTTTACTTTAAAAAATTAGGAGCGTTGCAGCATACATGTTGCTGGAAGTCATCATAGTGATTCTTTATTTATTTTTTCCTCGTTTACAATGCACATTGGGATCAAGTGTTTCATGTGTAGATAGGTACAAGACGTTTTTAACATTAGGAATATACATGCCTTTTCTTATACTGTATATTGTGTTGAAAGCAAAGTTATATTAACTCTTCGAGTTGTTCAGGTTATGCGCCGAGTATTAATTTTGGCAAAAAGTCTTTCTGCTTTGGTACGACCCTTCCATTGATCTTCGTATTAGACATGTGGCATCATTATTAATCAATATTCATACTTGAAGCCTACTTAGTGTAGCATCAGCTACAAGTAGCCTATAAGTCCTATAACTAGTCAGACTGTAGTACTAGCGTTCAGTTTATTTATCTTTGTAGCTCGTAGGAATAACAGGACCGGCCGACCCGATCGTGTCAGCAAAACAGATCGTAGTGCAATTCCGGCCGTCATTCACAAGCTAGCAGATCGGGGTTATACATGTGCTATATACGTCGGCACCGTGTGAGCGACGTTAGGTTTAAAATGAGCCGACCGAGTGCACTTGGCCCAAATCCGTGCGCAAATAAACACAAAACCGCTCTTGGGCGTGCGTCTACACAATATGCAGCGTGCAGAGGTATTCGGCACCGGTAAATAGAGGAGCAGTTTACAGTGCAGTGTATATGACAATAAACTAAGGCGCGATATTGCCTCGCCTAGAAAGGGAAAATGCCAACGCTCGCCCGAGACCGAACAAGACCAACTTTGGCAAGGCAGTGACTGTACCATTAAATTTGCAATAAAGCTTACATTGAAAACAGACTGATATCGATGAAATAAACAACGTTAAACGGTCAAGAGGGAAGCTTGTTTGGAGCACCAAACAAAGTCTGCATTTCACACGCCTTATTATCACATGAGATATGCGAAAATAGGATAGCACTAGCAATACCATTTATACAATGTATAATTATTGTGGAACAGAGCGGTGGAAACTCAACGGTAAGGACACACGCGTCTTAACCAAGGGGTGCGGGCTCAAACCCGAGCATGTACCTCTGGATTTTTCGAATCTATGTTCTTACGTATTTATACCACTAGCTCGGTGGTGAGGGAAAACATCGTGATGAAACCGGCACATTCCAACAACTATGGATGTGTAACCATGATCCAAAAACAATCTGGATTCCTTATCTAAGGGTTACGAAGGACAGATCGGCAGTCGCTTCAATGTAATTACCAGACTCGCTAAATCCTAGATCATGGCCTAAGCGCATCCCGACTACGCACGGGACATAACGCTAGAAGGATGATAATCGTGGAACAGACATTCCAAATAAGATTTTTAAGCTATATTATAAGGCTGAGAAGGACCTTCATCTCAGGTCACAACTTTGATCCGCAGTTGCTTTGTTGTACTTGTATGTAGAGTTGCATACATTTACCGATCGAATGTGAGTCCTGCAATATTATTTTGTAATTGATTGTCAATTCAATTCTTTATTATAAAGAAGACCTATGTGGAACACTGTTGCTAAAGTGCTTAATGTCATCCAAATTAATTTCTCCGCTACTGTTAGATTTCAAAAGCAATTTCAAAGCCATAAGAGATATGTCCCACTGCTACACATTCCATTGTAGTCATCGGCTGCGTATTGCAAACGACATGCATATTATATGATATGTGTCGCAGTGGGAACAAGGCAGCGTCGGTCATGAAATCCACCATTGAACTAAGAGCCACGTGTTCCTACTGCCTAACAATATAAATTTCAACTAGTTGGCGATAGATAGGTTAGGAAGTCACTTAGTTTAGCTTAATAATTGCTGATGTGGTACACTTGAGAATAGCTATAGCCAATACTCCACTTTTATTTTTAGCTAATATGAATTAAAATAACATGTGGAGATACATATTACAGGACATTTTGGCACTGAAAACCAAATCATTCCTGATATTAGAATTGGAGTTTACATAATGAATTTTCTATTTGCTGTTGGGCACGTTAGATTGAGATAAGCGATTACCATGTACTTGCGTGATATCATAAGAACATTTCTTGCATTTCAAATCACACCGAATACACATATAATGTACGTGACTAACACCAATATATGCAAATAACGTCCTTGATAAAATCCCTCGTGGCAACTGCTATCAATGCGCGATAAATTATGTGTGGTAGTTAATTTTTATCTGGTGGGCTAGGTCAGTGGCACGAGGCACGCTCCTCGGCAGCGCAGCTATAAATAGACCGTTGATGGCTCTGGAGCTAGTCTAAATAACCGCAATCCCCCTGCATCGCTCGCCGCTCGCCGGTCCACCACCGGTAAAGTACGCTTCGTTTCACTATTCACGCCGTTTTTTATTTCCATTAGAAACGTTGTATGTGGTTATGGTCACGGGGTAAATGAAACGATACAGAGATTTACTGGTATTTTGCATGCTGTGTTTGTACTTTTCTGTTAGGCGAGTGTTGTCGAAAATCAATCATTATTCGACATTATGTTACGTAGAAGATTTCCTTAAGAGTTAGTGATCTAATAGAACAAAAACAATTTTATGGAAATAGCCATATATGAACGACAGTCGTACCGTAGCTAGACGATTCAAACCCAAGATTACGTCAGCACAACACATCGCGTATTCCGTAAAAGATTAGAATAGACCGTACCGAAATGGGGCAACAATGTCATTCGAGACATGACGAGATTAATCGGCGTAATGTGTTCCAAGATCATTCGAGAGTTCGTCGACCGGCGTGCGAAAATGTTGTCGTAAATAAATAATTCACAAGGCTAGTGTTCTCGGTTGGGGCACGTGGTGGCAGGCACGTGGAGTAGGTACATAAACATTTACATTACATAACCGGCTCGTCATCGGCGAACGCGCGCTATCGAGAGCGAAATGTGCGAGTCTTACAAATGGCTGCACCGCGGTCGGCGGACTCGAATCCGCCGCGTTACCCAATTCCGAATCTACGCATCTTAATGCGTTCATTTGGTTAAGGTTCCACATGTTATTTATTATTTTCTTCTTGTGTGCGCGGGGGGCATTTACTTGCATCAATTGGACAATTGCTTGTAATTTAACTGTCAAAAAAAATGTATTGCTTTGTATTGTCTTCCGTCATTTTACATTATACATTTCTTACTCAAGTGTTTTTTTTCTTATCTACAAATATTTGTAAACATACTAATTACAAATACACATTTTTGTGCCAGACTTATCGCGAATAAAGTAATGCAATAGATAAGAAATAGTTTCAATGTATTCTTCAATTAAGTCTTAAATGTGATAAATGGATTTCACGGTCTTCGTTAAAGAGCAGTTAACACGGACGGCATAATTAACTATTTAAAGTTGTGCAAAGAAAAAGTTTCGAGTTTGTTAGCGATGTGTGTGTGTTTGTGTAAAATAGACGGTTGCGCACGAAGGCAAGTGGTACACTTTATTGAATGTCTTTATAGGCCACCTGTTACTCGGGTCGGTGTCGGGGAAACAGCTGATCGGGCCCCGGCGAATTATTATTATTGTTGTCGGATGTCGGCACCGGCTTATTTATTTGTGACGAGTGGAAACGGGGGGTGGGGCAAGGTGACGCCGGAGCTAACTTTCCCCGGCAACTTCTACTATTGTTCGATTGTAATCGACACGCCGCCGCGGAATGACGACCCGCCCGGTAGCTGCGGGAACACACCACAATTACGAGTTTCCACTCAACTTGGTCGCGACGAACGCTGTGTGAAACACACAAGAAAAAACATCAACTTGCTCGTAACTTCGGTAACAGTCGTCGGTCAAACAAACTAATGACACAACTGAAAAATCTTTAAATTTTAACAGACTTATAGACAAGATTTAAAATCTTACATCATAAAATAATGAGACAATCATATCCATAATGCAACATGGTAAACTCTAAAACGGTGAGTTTCATACATGTAAACTCACCTCTAGTTCTTTGAATTAAAGTCCTATCCGTTGTTTAGTCAAAACATACATAATAATTACTGTCTAATAATATAATACCTATTCATCTCGGAAAAGTTCATACAGCAATGAGGGAACTTGTCTGCCACATTGTCTGTGGTATTAATCAAGTCAAATATAATCAATTAACTATATCCGTTATATTCCACTGCTGAACATTTATACTATATAGCGAGATATTATGAGCTACATCATAACAAAATGACGAACAAAACAACACGCGTATCCTGCTCCATTAAAAAATATAACACCAAACGACACTGATAACGATAATAGAAACTCGTACACGACTAACGCATGACGTCACTTACAAAAGCCAGTAATATTGCTCGTTAAAAATAGTACCTATCCATGTGTTTATGACTTACAAAAATATTTTTTAGATATAGGTAAGTATGTCTATATTGACAGCTGTAAAAACAACTGGGGAAGGAACACGACTTGCGACGAAGCGAAATTATAGGCTGCGTACGACTGTAAAACAGATTGTGGCTAGTTTTACCGCCAAATGACATGTTTCACGTTTGCCAGCAAATGCTTGGCATAATAATGCACCAATAAGCCACGTCCATAGGAAACAGACTTCCTAACATCGCTGTTGTGAATCTAATTACCTATGCGGCATTATTTTACCCTCTGTAATGAGTACATGCCTATCGTACCATGTTTGTTTCGTTACAGAATGTGTGTACATACTGTATGTTTTATTTATTAATGGTAATTGAATAATAATAAGGAAAAATTTGTATGAATATTAGATAAACAGTTGTTGAATTGTTGTTTATTGTCTAACATAACATAACGCCCATAATATCCGAAGGGCTAGGCAGAGTCAAAGAGGCAGCAGGCCCCTTTAACCATATTTAGCTAAAAATAAAACTGGAAAATTGTGAGATAGTAGCTAGCTTGTCGCCTACACAACCACATACCCAAAACCCCGTAAAAGGCGACTAAAGGTATTTTAGTCGCCTTTTACGACATGCTATACAAGATACACAGTTGGCACATTATTTTTAAGTCCCAGACCAACATAGGACAATGGTCTGGGTTAGGTGGAAAATTGTGAAAAAGTAGTGGACAAGTGGCTGGCTCGTCGCCTACACAATCACATACCCAAAACCCTATATACCATTAGTCGCCTTTTACGACATGCTAGGCAAGAAACACAATGCTTTGTCCAATAGACAGTTAAACCTCATGGTTTAGTTTTAATATAATTCGACAATATAATAAGATGTGGCTGTTTGTATCCAAAGGTAGGTTGTAAGTAGCATAATAATCTCTCTCATACACCAATTCCTTTAAATCATAAAAATACATGACATTCATGATATCCTAAAATAATACTAGCCTAACAGTAACAAGAACATATTCAATAAATAATCCATTTATATTATTAGCAAAACTAAGCGGCTAATGACGATTCAGTCCGATATAAATGATCAAAACATTTAACATTCAATGAAGCATATCAATCAACATGACGACAAAAAAACGAGGGAACAATGTGAATGTCCAATTAAACGTAGCTCGCACACGTCATCGAAAGGTGTTTCCCGAAGAACGCACTCACACACACATACAAACAACGATCAGCTGACTGCTCCGATTTTAACCCACACCACTGAGCAGACTGTTAGAGAGCATAAATAATGACGGCCCACCTACCTAGGTATACGTAACACGTCGTATAATTTGTATGAGCGACCGGCAAAAGAGGAATGTGTGATACGGAGCCGCCGTTTTCTCCGGCATTACAGTTTTTAGTACAAAGCGAATAAAATCGAACGAGAGCTGTTTGCGACGTGGGCTCTTACGACGTTGTTAAACAGAGCGCTCTGAACGTGAGATCGCATTAAATAATCAGAAACGCATACTAACAATACAAATACATGCGCGCTGATAACGACATTCATCAGTAATCGCCTAACAAAAGGGTTTTCAAGATTGCGATTTAAATCGAAGAGGTTGTTTTTCAAAGATATCTTTTATTCCATTATTATGCCTTCTAAAGTATTTTTAACTATATTTTGCATCTTTAAATAACCATCACCCAAAAATAGAACATATTGTAAATTCATTACAGAATAGAATCTCTTCAGCACTGAAGTGCTACACTTTTTATAATGAGTAAATGACATTTAATTTTGTTTGTTTTAGACAATCTGTATTCATTAACAGTTCCAAAATAAACTTTGATTATGATAGCGGGTAGAGGTCTAATACTGATAACTTTACATTACCTACTTCTCTAGAAAGGATTATACTATAATTATACGCTCTCGGTTATTTAATATTTACCTAATTTATTACAAACATTTATTTCTACTACAAAAAATAGAATCTATTCATGGATATTTAAAGTGAACAATAAATATGCACTAGGGACATAAATCAACAAAGTTCCGATCATATAAATATGGACGGTTTCCAGCGAATTTGTTGATCGACTGAAAATATGGCACTGCAATTACGAATCAGTTATTTGTTTTTTGGTTTCGTAATGTGTGGTTGAATAGCCACATAATCAATATTCGATACAGCGTCACGAATTTCGCTGCATTATCCTTACATAGTATAAAACAAAGTCGCCGCTTCTGTCTGTTCGTTTAGATCTCTTGAACTACTGTTTATTTTTGAAAATAAGAACTGTTTTAGATGACTATGAGAACGTTGCTTATGGCTTCCGAGACTACAAAAAATGGCGATAATAAGAATTATGTACAGTAAATGATAATTACAACATTTATTTCTAAGTTAATAATATACCAGAATAATGTATTAACTTATAAATATACCAGAATAACATTACCTATTTTTAAGAGAAGTGTAGCGCGTAGGGCAACGTAATATATCATAATAAAACCGTATGAATTTATCTTAAATAAGGAAAATGTTATTTCAAACTAAAGATGAATGACTAAATAAATTACATTTCATACTAGCATTAAAAACTTGTTTTTGTGCTGGTCTAACCAATGTAACTAAAATGAGTCATCAGAAATTCCTTAACATAAAAAGCTTGGATTAGCAAAACAACCTCTATGTTTTCTCAATGGAACTCATTGACTATTAATTCATTTGGTTGATTGTCCATAATGAGGACAACGGGATAATCATTGTAAATGTAAAGTTAGAATTCTTAATTATGGTGTTGATGTACAAAATACAATTATACGTTAGAAAGCGTAGATAGAATTTTACAGTTAGTAGATTAATTAAATAAACTTAATTGTCATTTTGAAGCTATCTAGCTTATATTATATATCTAATATTCTGCACTAGTCGCTATACTATCATGAAGTACCATACTTCATGATAGTATTCTTAGGAAGCAGTCAGTTAAGTAAAATTCATTTTAACGCGTTCATGGTTGGCTCAGAGACATTATTTATTGATTTTACTGGCGTATTACGGTTATATGCCGACACACATCGGCATATAACCGTCCTGCACAAAATATTCCTGTAATGGCGATGCCGCGCGCCGCGGCCGTCGGCAAATGGCTGAAGCTTGATTCAATATGCTATGCTATCTAATCAATAAATAGGCTTTTATAAAAAAAATACTATTTTTGCAAATTAAAGCTGGAGCTTAGTATATTTGTAGTCCAATACATTACTTAAATTAACGAGTATCATTAAATATTTAGCATTAGTGTTAGTTGCCATCATAGCTAGTGTAGATAGAGCATGAATCCAATCACAAAGTTGCAGCCAGTCACCGGTCATATGATAATAAAAACAAACATCTACCCGCTCCGCCACAAAATAGAACCGAGTATTGAGCCAACGAACACGCACATAGCCACGGAGGCGGTCGGATGTCACGCACACAGCCGTACCGCGCGTCGCCACAAGTACACACAGAGACACTCGTAGATAAGAATCGTCCCATTTTACATTGAGTCATGCGGCCGACGCGATACTTACTGTGGCCGCAGGCAGCCGTATGATGACGGCCGTCTTGACAACTTCTTGGAATGACACCGAAACACAAATTGGAGCGACTTGCGCACATGCACTTCTCACACACACAACCGGCGTATGGAGGAGAGACAATATTCCTCAGGCGACTATGGAAGAATTGACCGATGCCGGTAATAAAAGCGTTGGCAAACGATGGCGATAGAAGCTACCAGAGAGCGAGACTCGTGTGAGATATTGTACGTTCGATTGCGCTAGCAGTGCGCGCGTTTCAGTTGGCGCACAGCGACTGGCGCAGGCGAGGCGTGCGGTGCGACGAGGCGGGCGGGCGAGCGATTTCACCGGGCTGATATTGCGACGGCACGCCGCTCGCTCCGACCCATATGTATAGCTACGAGCGAGGGCACGCCAGAGAACGTGGAGCGGGGGGTCGCCGGTTCGCCGCCGACCAGGCCTGCACGCACCCGAACAACTCCTCGACTCGACCACTTATTTGTTCATCGTGCCTTTACTTTGTAACATTCGATATAGCGAGCTAGAATTTATTTAAATTCCACCTTTATATGACTTTCAAGTTCCCTATCCAGTGACAGACTTAATGTAGAATGCACTCTGTACAGCATTCACCATTTGACAACCATTTATAATAGTCAAGGCAACGTTCTGAAGTTTAAATAAGAACAACATTGTTTTAACCTTTTTTGTACATATACTATATGATTTTTATTTTTAGTAAAAAAAAAACGGAAATCCTAACATAACCTACCTAAACAAAGGAATTTATTTTGAATACATTTTTCTTTTGTTAAACAGAACTGAAAATTCACGACAAAGCAAAGCATAACACATATTCACAGCGACAGAGTGTTGGTTATCTATGTTTTTATCACTGATAGCGTGTAACTGGAAATGGAATAACGTACGAAAACAAAGCGTGTATATAGGTATTTTGGTGGCGACGACTGTCAAGGGCCAAATTACTAATCAGTCGGCGGTATTGATCGTGCTGTGCTAACCATGCCGGCCGCATTATATCAGTGTATGTATCGGACATCTCATTACCGTCGCAATGCAAACGTGATGGCCTATTGGGAATGCGGGTCAGTGCATATGCGCACTGAGTCTATGTTATTTAAATGGTGTAATAAAAACGGCAGAGAGAATTGTTTCATTCTAAAGCATAAAATGTTCTTTATGTTTAGAGTTTCGTGATGTATTTAATAATCAACCCATAGAAAGAAAATCATTATTTATATTCTTTCTATGGGTTGATTATTAATAATATACCACAAACTCTCTTTTTTTGCTTTTATGACTACATAAAAACAACACCATCATATTTGTCACAAAACCTTTATTTTCAAAACCTGTTTACGGAAAAATACTTTAAATATGATTTGAAACAACAATTTAAGATAGAAAAAAAAACTAATGTCTCAGCTTGATAGAGTATAGCGCCAGTACGGCGCGCCCGCAGCAAAATTGCTTGATAGAGACGCCCATACGTCTGCGCGAGAGCATCATTAGTAAAATTGCAGTTCGCCTCACATTATTCGTATTTAACTTTTATAAACGGAATACGAAAAACAGCAGAATAAAAATAAATTTATAATTGCAAAATGACAAAAATAATACCAGTAATAAGAAACACGATTGATTTTTATAAGCATCATTGCATGTTATTGCTTCATTTATAATAGTGATTCATGATAATCCGAATATAAGTATCAGAAAAATATTAAAAGCTATTCTGAGAATGGTAAAGGAAACAGGCGCAGAGGGTGAGGTAAGGCAGTGCCTAGCCAGTGGATTTATCGTTAATTTCGATATAGAAACCAGTTCTGTAAAGTGGCGGCCGCTGCGAAGGTGGGTTGCTTCGCAAAATAAAAGAAATATGTTTTAGTGGGTTAGCGAGCGTGTTTACGATCGGATTCCTCGGACCCGATTATGCTGCCATTAGTTACATAAGCGGCCCGACCGCACCGTAATTAGACAATTTGTCTTAGGGCCGATACCGTCATAAAAGTATTTCTGAAAGGACCTACTAAAATGCCAAATTATTCCCTAATTACCCCTACCCCGACCATTCAATTGGGCAGGATGAATTCGTTTAAGGAGTTTCAGAGGGTTCGAGTTGATTCGTTTTTAAATCTCTGCGTGTACCTCATGTGAATGTGAACGACAGTGTCGACAGTTTACATGTTATCGCTGAGTCAGTTAAACGTGGATGATAAAGCAAGTAGTATGAGTCGCCTCTATACAAGCCCAATTCGCTCAGAGTGCACAGTATTCGTGAACAATTTGGAACGTATTTTATTCGGTGAGTCAAGCTAGAATGTCGGTGCGAAGGCGCGCGAGTATCAAGTATGGCGTGCAGCGCCATCTGTCGTGCGCTGCGCGAGGCTCGGACCGGATGCCCGACCAGTTTCGTAGCGACACCGAACACCTGCAGGCGCCGACACCACTCCACATGACTCTACACGATGCGCGTTTTCCTACCGATTATTCACCAACTGACAAGAAGTATACACAAACTCGCCACCCCGCTCTGCTGGAAACGATTCTACTGACATGAAAATAATGGAAGTTCCCTTTAAAAAAAAAAACGAAAACGACATTTAACTCAGCATAGCAAGAGACGTGTCTAAAATCTAATGGTTCTTAAAAAATGCTGTTTAAATTCTTCATTTTAATCGAACACTTGCGAGATTATAAACCTCATATAGTTAAAGCATCCTGCATTTTATGTACAGATTGTCAATAGGCAATTGCCTTAGATAAGATTTGTAAGAAACCCTATTCAAGTTGAGTGGGGATTATTTAAGTTAATAGTCACTAGTAAAAGATACCTGGAGCCCACTATAAAAGCTGTATCCGATCGCTTTACTGTTTAATTGAAACCACATAAACAAGCCACGTACAGAACATCAAACGGAAAAAGAATACTTAAGGGAAAGTAATTCAGAACCTTGTTTCATTTACTGGAGTCTATATTTAATGCGGCTAGCTACATTATATTAAAGATTACTAAACTGGCTGGTTTCATCTAAGATTGTAAAGTTTTATATCGTTCATGTAACGTATGCAAAGTGGTTAATAGTGGATGACCAGTTGATCGCCCACATCAATTCCATTCGCACAAACTGCATTCGGAATACATGTTTAGTTTTAACTTGGTAGGCAAATGGATGGCATTTTCAACAAAGCATGTTTTCCTAATATACAGGACGTAAAGTTGAAAGTGGTACAAACAGTGTCGTATGAGCGCGTTTACGGAGGCGCGGGCGGTACGAGCCAGTATTTACATTTATGGTTTGTAATGTACGAAGTGTCGCATCCTCGGCGCCCTTGTGCGTGGACACAATATGCGGCCGTTACGTAAGAAGCGTCAATGGCATCTCGACCCTGCCTCTGTTCTCGTCACTGACCCACATTACTCACCCGCTCCACGTAATAACAATAACGGTAAACTTATTACATAATTTGCAACAGTCGGTACTAATTATGATACGGTCAGTGCCAAAACACAATTGTAGCGCGCGATACGATAATTGCCGACACTTTATGTCAGGAAGGTAATTCTTACTTTCATAAATGTTACACTGATTTAAGTGAGAATTTAATTGAGTTGATAAGCAAGTTTAATGTTATATTAATATAATTCGTTTATCAATGCAATTGATGTTAATTAAGTGATACTCAAATAAATCACCTGTCACCGAGTATAATGAACCAAAAGGAGATCAAGGAGAAAGTGAAGATCCGAAATGAAGTTATTGCCCGATCGTGGCGTCCTACAAATATAGACAGAATAGACACATCGGAAATGAAAGCACACTTCCATAAAGATAAAGCGATGATTCACTGTTATTAACGTTTGACGATATCAACAATGAATACAATAACGTCAAGGCCGGCGTGATCGTTACGCAACACGTACAGTACACAGATAAGGATAAATACAATTAGATAGATCGCAGACAACGTGACGAGAACCTTATGCGGTGTCATCGAAACAGAGATAACAAGTTTAAATATCTCGCCGGATGATGTATACATGTCACGTTTGTTATTTATAATGCGAAAAGGTACCGAAACACTGAATGAACTTTTCTTTTCGTGACGAGAGGAGTGGGCGTGTGTGCGTGTCCCGGTGTCGATGTAGGCCACTGCCAAGGTCGAATGTTTAATATAAAGTCTGGCGTCGGGACATTAAAATGGTCGGCCCCTCCCCGGACCCCCTTATCCCGGGCTCGGCGGTCGCAATCGTTGCACTTGTTATTTATTATCTTGAGTCATCCCCCTCCTCACCAACGATACCGTTACTTATCTACTGGTCCAACATTTGTCAATGAACGTCTAAGGCGAGATTGTGTGACAATTGCGAAACGAAGCCACAGCTGGCAAATAAGGTCAGTAAGTGTCCCGATGGTCGGCCGGCCGGCCTACCATGCAAATGATTCACCACCATCTAATGTTACATCTTTTGTAGTAGAGCATTACAAAACGTGAATGAATATCGAAGCAATTGGTGTTATTGTACCGGTACATACATTCCGGGTCGTGAGTGAAATTACGCAAATTCATCTAGAGAACCCTCCGCAACGTATTCAATGAACGTGAATTCTCAATGAAAGCAAATAGCGGATGCAGCGGAAATATAAGATGTTGTACTATGTAAAATAGACATACAAATCCTTGGATGTCGGTCGATCCGACGACGAAGAGCGCACTCTGAAACTTGGAACTCTCGCTTTCTAACAAGAAACGCTTGGTTGCTGTGGGTCGACAACTTCACTATAAATACACAAACTTACACAAAACAGGGCGTAACGTGACATTCACCTACATCTTCTGGGGTGCAGGCAAGCGAGTAGTTTAGCGTAGCGAAAAACGTAACTAAGAGCAAATCATGAATGAAACACTAATACAGGCAGACGTACATCGGTAGACACACATTAACCCACATCAAAGTCCATAATTATTATATCGTCTGGTAAATCTTGGGGATACCCCGTTGGATCGCGGCCAACAGGAAGGGGCCATCTTTAAATAAATTCCGAATGATAATGCGTTTAAGCCCCGTAGGTACGACAGGCAGTGATTTTCGCATTTTCGACTACATTTCTGTAACTATTCAATGTGGTGAAAAGCTTCGTAGTATAATCTATAAAACCGTGTTGTGATATGGGACACTTAGTGGATGGCATTTAAGTGGTACACATAATTTACATGTGGTCGACAATAAATGTATTTTGTCAGTGGGCTGTCTCGCTGGTGCTAACCCGTGTCCGAGCATAAACGAGCTCATTTGAAAGGTTCGCAGAACACACGCCAGCGTTCAGGTCGCAGCGGTGAGGCTAGCCGGGCTAGGTATGCATGAGTCGTTTAGAGTCTTGGTCACGAATAGTCGGCGGGGGCCGAAGCGTGCCCGCCCATCGCAATCAGATGACATCATTCTTCTGAGGCGCACAGTAATTCGATAAGCAGCCTATCTGTTTGATGCACCATTGCATTAGATTAGTAGCGGATATTTATAATCAGATCAGTACTGATCTAGACGAGACTACAAATGATTTGAATATGATTACCTTGCTTTTCAAGGATACGTTTTAAGATATCCTAAAATAGTAAATAAGTCAATCCACCAGATAATTAATAATTTCATCTCTAACCACGGCTTACTCCTGAACATAGAGCACAAGATGACGACTACTACAAGCGCCTTATTGACACTTCAATTCCTGTCTCGTAGAAATAGACTTTTCGGGATTTGGAAATCCGTTCTAGCCACAACTTAGCGAAGGTCGTCTAAAGGTTATTTCGTCAGGCTATCTACAGAACACAGGCAGCCGGTGGCCCAGGTCGCAAAACGTCACAACGACTCGGTGATTGATGGTTGCGGTGACACTGGTTGCGTCAGTAGCAGGGTCGCGGGGTCAATGTCGTCACGATTACAATAACCCACGGTGAGACGAGTCTGCGGATACGATGCACACAGGCGCGTTGATTATCTTTCGCAAAAGTGAAAATATTTTCTACTGCGCACGCACCAATTTGTATGACGCGATAATTTGAAATGTTCGCAACCTGTTATTCTGACCATGTCCCACCTTTTATGAATTTCTTTATGTACGGGCAAACAGCTGCTCGCCTTAGCCAACTATTGTATGCTAAAATGCTGCTACAAGTAGGTAAACAATTTCTTTAATACTAAAAGAAACATAAAGGAGGACATGTGGTCGTCATACATGTTCGTATCAATTTATTCCATAAAATTAAAATTCCTTTAGCTATTCAATTAAAAAGAAACATAAAACAATTGATTTTGCATGTGCAACGGCCTTATTAGTTGATCAATACAGCAACAATAAGGGCGCTTAGCCTTACACAGTTTAAGAATCATTCCTAAAACTAATCCAGCAAATGAAAATTCCTTGCTGTCTCAAAAACCTTTTTTAAACTGACATTTCGCTATAGAAAACTAAATTCATCTTTTATCATCTATTAAAAATATCAGTCCCGGTCTAACGATCGATTAGATAGATGTACCTACCATGTAATCCACTTTCTACTATAAAAACCATTCACTGCGACTCCAGAAGTGACTTGCGTGACGTTATGCCGACATCGCAACAATGTTGTGTATATGAAAATTGATAAACGAACGGGGGTGGTCCCGGTTACGACCACCCGGAACAGTGGCCGGGCCCGGCGCGCCCGGGGCCGTAAAGCGGCCGTGCCGTGCCGTTTTACGACGACATCCACACACGGCCGTATACCCCGGCCCAACATAATACACGGTAATGGACTACGACACGATACTCATTCAAGTTATTCGCATCACTTATCCGGGGACTTGCGGAACCTTTTTATTTGTTTCTAGTTAACTTGTTCGATTCTATTACATTTGTACATCACCGAGTCTTCCGAGTTTTTCCTGTTGTATTCGGGCAAAAATAGTGTTTATTCTGTATCACATTTTGTCACGGAACACTTGCATTAGGATTAAGATAAATAAAATAAAAATTATTCTCCCAATAATAGTAGACATATGAATAAGCGTAACGTAAATCATAATAAAATAGCGTTAGATGTACTTGTCTAATTGAAATGGGATAATGTAAAACACGTAATGCATTTAATACAAGTACACACAATTCTCATGTAAGCATATGGTCAGTGTGCAACGATATTACTAAAGGGCGTATTCATACCAAGTACATATAACGAGTGCCGCGTCTTAGCATAATAAAAGTATTCGGGATTAGGTCGAAATTTCCAAACTACACATACATACATAACATCAAGCCCATAATCCCCGAAGGGGGTAGGTAGAGGCCCAACATATTCAAAACTATCTATTTACGAAATCCAAATTAAAGTTATAGTACACAACAAATAATACATATATGTAATGTACATCGAACAGTAGACGATATATTTATTTGCAGCAGATAAATATTTAAATAATTAAATATAATCTGTAAAAAGATCTAAGACCTCTACATCCTTATCAATCTTTGTCATTTAAATAACTGGCACTGTTTGATTAAAACTTAGAAATATCTCGGATAGAAATAGCAACTGGAAGTTTATTTATACCGGCAATTAAATGTAATTAAACTGGAGTAGTTCTAACTACAAGGAGCGTGTTGACCTATTCATCAAGTTTATGTTGATTGATATTGAAAATGTACGAAGCTTAGTATTATCGTGGCTTGTAAATTAATAAAATATTCAAATAACGAACGTTCGATAGGGATATAAATTTGAAGACAAAGTTGCGGCAGAGTACCGGTGGCGACCGGTCGCATGAGACTTTTTGGATTAATTATCTAATACTCGTGGAGCTATTCTCTTAAGCTAAATATGGGTAAGTTAAAGAATTAATTTTATAATATTATCCCATAAGATACTTTACCTTTGATCGATGGCATCGATTCTGTGATACATTCAGTTGCTTGTTTATTATTTTAAAATTAGAATCATGAAAACAGTAACTCCGAACTCTCATCCAACTAATATTATAAACATAAAAGTTTTTGAGGATGTTTGTTGCTCTCTTTCACGCAAAAACTACTGAATGGATTTTAATGAAACTTTACAATAGCTTATACACCCCATTAACATATAGGCTATGTTTAATCGATTTACTACGCGAGCAAAGCCGTGGGCAGAAGCTAGTTAAATCTAGTTTCTTAGTAAGTTATCAAGTTTCAAAGTTCACAATAAATAGTTTTAAACAGTATCTCACGGCTACAAAATTTAGTTAAAATGTATTGAGAGTGAAATATATATATACTGTCGAATCGAATCCGTAAAACCAGCATCATTTCTGAGGTAAACATAGACCGCGACCGGCACTACAACCTTTACCTTCGTAATGGGTATGAGCCTCGCTAAAACGGGCACATATTAACATCAAAGAGTGTAAAGCGAGCCGAGCAGTTGGGACAATTAATCAATTACGTGCGAGTACGTTATCAGAGCCTGTGCCGGTCGTGTTCAGCGGGCCATGAACATGAAACTAGATAAGCTCAATAAGTAACTAGGTTTTGCCGATCACGAGGCTGCGAGGCGCGATGGTGCGCCTTCGGTTATGGGACGGAGAGTCCGGTTTTACTGCCTCGTTACTGGCGATCCAGCGTTTTTACAGCGCGATTAAACCGAACGCCCGACCGATCCGTGATTGGGCTACATCATTTTATTGCATGTTCTTACTATAAATACACGCCGGCGATTTGCATATTGTAGATTTTTTAAACGAGAAACAAATCGCTTTTAAATCCATCAATACAGCTAATTTTTAAAGAATGAATAATGTATTCGTATCAATTTATTCATCATTACACGGCAATTTGATACATAGAAAAAAAAGGATAGGAAAATTAAAACAACACGAAAAAGCTTTATCTGCTCTGCGAGTCGGATAAATTATTAAAATGCAACGAAACGAGTGGCCGACCACATTTTGTACGAGCGGCCTCGCGGCGTATTATCGAAATCGGACCGCAATAATTACATTCGAGCCGAATGCGGCCACTCCATCCATCTGTCCAAACGACTAAATAAAATATGCGTCCGCGATAAAATTTTATCAATGAATAATATTCAGTCTCTCGAATTCGTCCAAATTAAACAGGCTATTCAAATAATTTCAACATTCGATACGTTTTAAAAACGGCTACAATATACAGCTATATAGAATGATGAACGTTCGAGCATTTAACAAAGTCGACGGCTAAACAAAGTGGAGTAACCGAGAGAGAGTTGAAACGGAAAAGCAGTCGAAGTAAGACTTGGTAACAAAAACAAACAGAGCCTATGTGAATTTTGGCGCTCGGGGCGCGCCAGCGGCGGATTATGTAGCACCCTCCGCTTATTCAATTAAAAACGAAACGTACTCGTGCGGGCGTTCTGACTGTTCGCAATTTTGTACGACGAGCCTCTGTTTGGCAAATGAGATTTGCGCTCGTCGCCAAACTACACCCGACCGGCGCACGCCGTAAATTCTAAAGAGTTTTTGCTTATCATCCTCTACGTTCTTACAATTAATCATGTAAATGTATTTCGGAGCTATGTGACCTTAAAATGTGATACCGCACTTTTGATTAATGGGCATGTACAAAAGTACATTTTTGTAAAAAAAAAAAGATTTGAAACAATTTGAAGATTATGTTCGTTAACTTTAGATAATAATATTATCATAAGCGTGAACTCAGTCGCAACATCAACAAAAGATCGGATCATTAAAGTTAAATAACAACAACATTCTGAGAAAATGTACATAAACAATAATTAAAATGTTATTGAAATTTATGCTAGCGGCAGCCCTGATCATTTTTCAGATACGGGAGGGTACGGCTGGGGCCTCGCCGGGGAAGTTGGACTGCGATGAGAAACGAGGTGAATAAAGCGCGGGACGAGACGTACCATCGATAAAGTTATTTTCTTTTGAAGTCATACTTTTGATACAACGCGACGTTTGCTGCTGCGAGTAAACGTTGCAGAATATATTTGTTTGGCAAATGTAACGCCGAGATTTATGTTTCAGTATTCTCTTATTTATTACGACAGCCGTCATAGTATTATTTGGTGCGCAATATTCCTAAACCGTTATTTTGCGCTCCTGTAATATCAATAACTAATTTATGGACATATTTGTAAGACTCGAGAGTAATATTTAACTTTTGTTACTTTTTATTAAAGATCATAGGTTTAAAACATTTTGATGGTATCTATATTTAAAATTTCAAGAAATAAGAATAAATCTCAGCCCGTTCCAAAGAGTTACAGTTGACAAAAATTATTATCATATTGTAATATTGGCGATATGAAATAAGAACCCACTAACTACAATAATATAACCCCCAAATATGTTTGACCACAAGTTTTAATAAATTGATATTTTTTTACTCGGAGTAAATTCATAAGGTCGTAAATGAGCTGCAAAATGAACAGCCTTTTGAAACTTTCATGTAAATTCACTCAAAAGATTTTACGTAGAAACTCATTTTCGCCTTGTTACTAGTGATATTAAGAACCACCCCTCATTTGGAGATGTTATTTTATAGCATGATACAGCAAGTAAAAATAACAGATACTGCCTTTGACAAAATGTGTGAAATGAAATAAACCTTAAAAAGTTATTTCCATTTATCAAGTGTGTAACAGTTACCACTCGAGCTCAAATGCAAACCAACTATCATATCAAAGATTAATCTTAACGGTTCCCAGAAAAACACCCATTCGTATCTCGTTTCGCCCTGTTTCTACCCTGTTGTAGCGTGTAACGCCTTTCCAATTATCACATCTTTGCGTTATGATATACGAAAAAAGACTTCCGTTTTTTTTTTCTTATTAAAAATATCGCCGCTTTTTTCGACGCAGTAATTTCCATTTTCGCCACCTTCAACAGAGCTAAACGAGCTCTCTGCCGTAAGTAGTTCTTTCACTGCATCGAAAATCAATAGGAGCACCAACACCGGACGCCGTGAGCCGCCTTTGAGGATGCCAGTGAAAATAAGCGGTAAAGATTTCCCGTAGCAACATGTAGTTATTTGCTTTGTTTTTACATGCGAACGCACGTCGCCCGGCGGCTGATTACGCCGTGCGCTGTTACCGTCATTCATTTGCGTCTACGCCGCCCCACTCAATCTCGTTTATTATGAACGTGCACCAGCCGAGCAGCCCCGTCTCTCGCTTTTTACATTTGAATATTTCGCTTCATGCATTACTTTTAACATTGTTACGCGAGTCTTTTCTGTCGCAGTATCATGCTGCACTCTGTACAAGTATTTTCACTGTGTTTTTATTTTTACTTTGCATTTGCAAGTTAAGCTGGCTTATGCATGGGGTCCAATTTTCATGAGCGGTGTAATTAAATTAGGTGCAGCGCTGGCCTATCGAGATTACTTTTAGGGTTCCCAACCGTTATACTGAAATAATATTAAGATTCCTTATGACAGTGAATATAAAGAGAAAACGTGAATTCAAAAAAGCTTAGAATATAAAGTTTTGTAGTCGAAGTAGATCATCTGCCAAATACTGCAATGTGGCTTACACAGCGGTGCTCTTGTCACGCGAACCGCCAAGAAAATGTTTAACTTTTGATCCATAAATCAAGAGCATAGCAGCAGAAAACACTGTGAAAACTTTACCGTAACTTAGGCAAAGCAACTTTGGTAGACAGGTTTCAAATATGGTATTTTATTTTAATAGTCCTATACCACACTTTGTTGGGGTTGATACTCCATAATCAACAACCTATATATGTTATATTATATATAAAAGTCTGTGATCAAATATTCCTAAAAGCCTACTATGATAACAGAGAAAAATTGCAAACTTGACAAAAGCATTAGCGGTAATAACAAAGCACAACACTGCTTCGAAAAAACTTCTTAAGTAAAGTGAATAAAAAATGTCGCGGTAACTTTGGAGTTCCCCCCGTACAAACTGGCATCGGCATATATCATCGAAAGAAGTGGCGGCGGGCCATTCATGCCACAGTTAAGGGAAGTTTGCAACAAGATCGACAAACAACATTCTCATACAAGAGGCTTACCATGAAACATAATTATTTTGATTGAAATAGGTATTAACATTTCTGAACAAAATGCCTTGATTAGAACATTCAATAGCCCTAGTTATCTTTAATAGTATGTTTAGTAATCACTACCACTTTTAAGCACAGCAGATCTCTATCTTAAGATAGATTCGTAGACTAACGTGTTTTTTAGTTTATCCACATAACTCATTTTTGACAAAAGCAGACACAGTAACGACGACCCCTTAAGTTGCATAATATAAATACCTCGAATTAGAACCCTTTACGTTTCTTGCGTACCCACGCCGAATTCCTCAGAGGGATGAATAATTTCACGCGCTTTTGTGCTCGGGCGTCTATAAACACTTCAAATTGAACTAAATATGAAGTATTTTATTACGTAAAATGTTTCCCAAACGTTTGAAAACAAAATTAACAAAAATAACTCCGGTTATTTTGTGCTTATTCGGGATATTATTAATAAATGTTCTTCGCATGAGCTTCATGTTACAATTTATTTCATAACCAGACGAACGTGAATGCTCTTCAACCTCTACATCAGGACTCGTCAGACTTTTACTTTAAACATTTGTTTGCAATATTTTTTAACGTTACCCGTTCCGGCGATACCGTCAACCAGCCTCAATAGGCAAATTATAATTTCAACGAAATTCATATGATAAAGCGTTCACAATACACAGGGCGGGTAGGCACTGGGCACAAAAAGGTCCGGATTCGTTTGCAACAATTGATAGGAGCGGGCCACGCTCCCCCCGTTTCGGGCGGAGCGTTCGGCAGTCGGCACATTCATTACAAAAAGCGTCACATCGCGGAGCGGGCCCCGGTTTAATAATTCCACTCATTTGGGTTCCCCCGGGCGCCTGCCGGCCCTAGCGAGACAATGCCCGCCCGCCTAACGGTATCAATCAACATCAAACAACCCCGCTCTATCTCTATACGCACTAGGGTTGTAAATTTTGCGCACGTAATACTTTTTTTAATGGGAAACAGTTCTCGTCCTCACGATTTATTGTGTTTATGCCATTCGCTTTTTTACCTGCGGCAATTTTATTGTTGTAAAATTTTACGTAAGAGTATAATAACAATAGGTAGGCATCGAAAGGATTTTTTTTTTCATATTACTTAAATAGAATAAGTTATTTAATGTAATTTTGCTTTAGTTTTTATATATTTTATTAAATTGCTACATGATTCCTATATCACATCCTTAATAATCATGACTCTTTCTTTACTTAACTTGCAATCCGTAAACTGGCATGATTGGCTGACGTATATAACAAGAACGACGTTAATTTGTTATTCCGTAATAAAATCTTTATTACACATTCAGTCGTTATACAGCACCGGAATTGCACTTATCTTCTAGCATGAATGGAAAAACGGAGATGTAGAATGGATAACCTAGGCTATTAATGTCTGAAATAATTAATATCCGTAATCTTAATATTTGCGAATGCAAATACGTCACGTCACAGCCCTACTTTCGTAAGGAGAATGTCGCTAACAGTTTTCTATCAGCGATCGTGACGCGCGCGCTATTTATCCTAGCGAAGTCGGGTAGAGCGAGCGCCTACGGGCTGAATCTTGAGCGCTGTACGCAAAATATTTTGGATCTAGTAGTATCTTTCATGCCATCTTTTAAAGTCCTCCTAGCCGATATCAGTCACGGCCGATATCAATCTCAACGAGTATTAGCCATCTGCGCAGTAGATATTATAGTGCACAAGTGTGTGCGCAAACACAGGTGCACTCTGTATTCCTTCACTCTCATAGTCCGGTGAGAGGGCAATTCGCGATGACCGGTTAGAGGTCAGGCGCAGGACCAACGGCTTAACGTGCTTTCCGAGGCAAGGGGGTGATTAAACCGCTAACTTCCTGACTCCGGACTGTTACTGAATAATTTTAATATTGAAATAACCAGCCACAAATTTTTGGCCCGACCTGGGATTTTTAACCCGGGACCCCTTGGTCCTAAGGCGGCGCGTGCTACCACTAGACCAACGAGGCTGTCCTGTCCATCCATGCCATCTTATCACTTAACTGTAACGTGTATTCCGTCTATGTTTGGAGATTTCATCAAAAGCTACCTTTTATTAGTCTTGGTCCAAATTTGACATTTCGTGCGAATTCCGACCGTGGGGATCCCGATAGTTTTGCGTTCTTTTTACTTGGACGGTGCGTTAAGGCATTCCTCATGTACAAAAAAAAAGACGTCTAAATTTAGTGACCAGTATTTGCACATTATTACATGTTAAAATAATGATATTGTTTGCATACATACATAAACCAAAACTGTATTCAAACAAATAAATTTACGTAGACGAATACAAAACTTATTGTTTTATTCTATTTGTTGTGAAATGCGAATCGGTCTTCAGGGCTGTCATTAATATTTTAAATTATTTAATCAACTTAATAACTAAATAACGAAATAAAGTGTAAGATATCAGTATGTGTTTTCCAAATGGTTTTTATTTGCGTTTGCTGCGAACTATAGTCCGTTTCACGTAAGATGATTCCCGTGATAGGTATACTCTTTTTCATGAATCGTACTTTCGACGAATCAATATATTCAGTTTCTAACATATTTAACTTTATACGCTAACATAATTGTAAAAAATAATTAATAATCTCCTTAGATTAATTTAAAACAATTTATTCATATTTTAATTTTAGTAAAAATAACGTATGAATTGCATACTACGGCAATCAGAAAGTTTACTCATAGAGATTGACACTACTATTCACATCCCATTAATAATCGATTAGGCGGGGGCATCTTGTCATCGAGTTAGGATATTTTACTAAAGATATTTTCATAAGCGTACATTTCAATCGAAAACATGTTCCGAGCCCAGTGACAACAAAGAAGTGTCCCCTAAGACACAAACAAAAACAAGACATCCTTATTTAGATGATTCCGAATAGTATACGGGCACAATTTATTTTAACTGCGAGAGCAGTATAAACAACACGTTATCCGAGTTTTCCATAAGTATTGACGATTATGAGGTTTCCTCAATTTCCTCGCTTAAAGTGCATTGGAAATTGCTTTTATTTTTCCACAGAAACAATAGGTGTATGCATTACAATTATTTACAGTTACAATTATGGGTGGTACAAATCTATATGGAAAATATGAAATAAAGTAATATGTATAAACACATATTCGAAGGTCAGCACTACCATGCCTGTTCAAAACTTTATTTTTGGGAAAGTTATTCAAGACGGCATCTAATTGCCAACATTGCTTTATTATCCGAAATAAAATTAATAATAGCATTTCACCTCGGAACGGAGATATACAAAAACCTAAATACTGTTCATTCAATAACTCGATAAACTCGAGGAGGCGAGCTCCAGTAATTAACACGCAGATTTCGCGTCAAAATATGATCCCATTAATCAGTTTGAACATCATTACGAGCAACAAAATTAGACGGTAAAGATACGAAAATAACGAAGTGTTATTTAGCTCGTGTGGCCGACAGTTATTATAAAATCGTTAGGTAAACATCAAATCTCGCGGTTGACGTGCATAATAATACCATTATTTTGCTAATGTCTCAGAGAGGTTGGTTATTTTAGAGTCCTTTGTATAGCGCTTAATAAATTAGTATTAAGTAGGATTTAGTGTCGACGTCTCGCGTTGGCGAACTTAGGGCCGGGGTAGGTGTAATAGTTCCACAGATAGGGCAGTCATTATGCTTGGAAATATCTATGCCGTATATGAAAATACGTGTCGGGCCGAGATATAAACAGAAACGCGGCTCGGTCTCATTACAAACAGCGTTTTGTACTTTGCTATTTACGTGACTGGCTGCCTACATTATTCAGCCATTAGCGCTCACTGAGCCGGCGGAGCCGAAGCGTGCTTTGTCATTTGCCATTGCTATTGCTAGCAAAAATAAATCAATACACAACACGCGCGTTACTGTAATTAATTCACCATAATAGATTAATACATACAATTAAAAGTTTATTTGAAAGTTTCAACTTAGTTTATAATTGACGCAATGTTATGCAAACAATAGTTATTAATTATAAAATGTTAATTTATGTACATACCACGTTCTATAACATTAATCATAACGTTAATAAGTAACATTTTTCATCACTTTTTTCTACTACATAATATATGGTAGAAGTACACTTCCATTTCATATTAACTAAGAACAACAATGCAGTCTGTGCACTGTGTAGTTGCAGAGTGTAACTTGCTTCACGTCAATGTTCAACGGTACAAATAAAGAAAACTTACACAGCGTGACTCTTTCTCACGATCATTGTTCGTACAGAGATAGCTGTGCCTGCGACCATTAAGTCCAAAGGTGTTCGATAGATCATAACTGTTTGTGACAACAAATAAAGAAAAGTTTTTATTCAGTTTTTAATTAGTCAGCGACTCAAACGGATCCGTAGGAAGAGGGACAAACAAAAGGAGGCCTGTGTTTAAATTCATGACGACATATTATTTAAAAACAAAATCTAAATATGTTCTATACATAATTATTCTACATATTTAAAAAAAATTAGTTACCCTCAAAAATAAGATGCAAATACAGAAACTAATCTCGCCGCAAGCTATCGGTCGTAAATACCATTGACATTTGTCACAAGTGAATTGAAGGTGTTTATCGCTTGATAGCGTTATAACGCGGAGGCTGAGTCACCGGGCCGCGGTTCGGCTGATTGATTGTTGTCTCTGCACCGTGCCCCATTGCGATGTTAATGACCGCCGGTAACGCGCCGTACACCGTCGTATAATTCGGCGATTGTAACGTAAATTACCATGTCGGAATAGTAATGTATTCTAAAATTGTGCATGTTGTCAATGTTACGTGACACCAGGCATACAGTAGCCGATGTAATATCTATTTATAGCAATATTATTAGCAAGTTTATTTTTCTAAATAAGTAGATACTTAAACCTAACGAGGCTGTAGTTTCACTTTTTCGGCTTTTGAAAATATTCCGTTTGAAATTTTACAAAATCCGAATTTACAGTAGAGTAAGTGTAAAATCTATAGATCAGTTAAGTTAATTGTCATATGGAAACTATTTCAAATGACAGATCAGTAAGTTCACCCATAAATTCTAACAATACGGGACATTGTAATAACACTCACCGAGTCAGGATCATGAGCATTTGGTGTGGACGGTTGCGGTGGCCTCGGCGGCGGTGGGTATCCCTAGAAATAATTAAACATAAAGTTCAAACAAACAAAATGTTTATATGAGCGAGAACTTGTTATCCATATTAATTTTACCCTATTGATGCAAACCAACGCCAATATCAGGTTTTAATGTCAATAAAAAATCTTTAAAAATGTTTAATGGTTGGTCAATGGTAAATGATGGTTAAAAGGTCAATGGTATTAACAATTAAACACATTTTCCCATCAAATATTTAGTACATACGTACCTACTTGCATTCTGTCGAATTAGCCGTCTACTATAAGATCGATCGGTATATTTAGATTTAGTACGACTTGATATAAAATATAAAATTATTTATTTTCCATCTATCATCGACATTTATAACGGTACATCAAAGAAAGCATTTATCTCGATTCACACGCGTCTCTTGTCAAAACTTTATATCTGCTTAATAAAAAATCTGTCACTCGCCGGCTCTCTAACTACATTTGAACGAAAAATCACGTCTATTCGTTACATATTCGAATGATTCCCATCTTTCAGTTAATCTAAAGGCTTTCATAGGCATGTATAATAATAAACCATTAGGGTTAGTTAGGATATATATAACAGACAGTATACAATTACAGATTTCCGTTATTTAATATAATAACTTTTACTGTAAATTATGGAAAGCTATAAAATATTTCATGATTTGATTTAAATCGTTTAAGGTTTCCTTATTTTATCTAAACATTATAATATTAACTTTTTCAAATATATCGTAGCAATAATATTTGTATTTCAATCGTTATTCTTTTTCATATTTCTGAGGAAAAACAAAAAGTTCCTTAGCAGTTTAATGTGGGTTTATTACCGCAGACATTTCAATAGAACCATAAAGGCAATGCTATTATGAATCACGGTCTACATCACAATGGCCCGAGAATCGGTCATTTTCGTCGAGTTAACATTGTCGAAATGGGGTAAGAGTTGTCATTATTCAGAGGAGTCGAATAAAAAAGGCAATAAGACGGATCGTGACGTCGAATCACATGACGGGAGCGCGCGGCGCGGCGGACATCGGCGTCAGTAGGCGGCTGTCTAATTGAAAACGACGCCGGCCGTGGCTCCAACAACTATTCCATACTAGTTTGTACTACAAACATTTAGATAGCGTTTGGAATGAAATAGTACAATGCTTTCTAGCGACTGCGGAGTTATTTTATAACTCTTTGACTCCATCATCTTCCTAGCGTTATGTCCCGAGCTTAGACAGGGTCGGCTTAGACCATGATCCAGGATTTATCGAGTCTGGTAATTAAGATAGGGGAACCAGTCAATTTTTGGAGCATGGTTACAAAATAACTCTTTGCCTATGTATAAACAATAAATAAAATGCGTCAAAATATTTAGATGTAATATCAAAAATATATTTAACAAGCTTTTGCTTTGGCCCCACCCACATGAAATACGGTCAGCTACAGAAACTCTGCCATGCATCCCGTGGGATTAATCTTTTTTTTTTTGGGATGAAATATAGACAGAATTACCTACTATCGCATTGATAATATTAGGTTTTCATTTTAAATTCTATACTAGGTATGTATTACTTTATTAAAAAAATGCCTAAAACTCTAGCCAATTATCATGAAATCTGTTTGGAATCATACTAAATAAATACCAACATATTTGTCTCAGTTTACAAAAAGCTATTCAGATGTATGTCTTTAAAAACTTTTAATAATCACAGAAACCTTTCACGTGTCTAATTTCGCTAAGTTTGTCAAAACTGAAAAAGACATCATGTAAAAGTTAAACTAGTTCCTATTAGTACTTTGCGGTGTCTATATTAGAGAGTACCTAAACACTATTAAGTTTTAGCAAGAGCTGACATTTCATTTCCTGAAAATACCATAATAGTTCTCAGACAGTGTTTGTGAATGCCAGTTTCAATTATGTCACAATATTGTTGGCAAACTTGAATCACCTTACAGCGGTTTTGCTTTAGTAATAAACTTGAACACTACGCTACCATTAACAAAACATTAGTTGTTCTACAAAAAATTCGGACGCCCGGTGGCAGTCCAAATTAAATTGCAATTTGGTGCAAGCGACAATGACAAAAAGTTCACGAGCTTAAGGCCGAAGTTAGTTTCATACACCAGTGTAATCCGATGGCCAGACTTTCCGAACTTTGTCCGGCCATCTAAAGTAATCCGAACGCTTAACGCAGGGACAAAGTAGGTAATATTTAATTAAATATAGATTTGCCATTCCAAGTTTACAAACAAATGAAGGTCTCATCGGGATATATTAATGTCTTTCTATTCCTAGATTAGTAAGGCAACAAAAAGTTTAAATGAACTGTTTCACCCAGTCCTGTAACTTGGTAAAAAGTAAATAGCTCGTATTAGGAACGATAGCTGTTATGACTAACAAGCAAACGCCATCAAAGAGATGAAGTCACAGTAAAAATCTCTCAATATCAGCAAATAACAACTAACCCACACTAAATCACGGCATCGCAACGGTAATGTTTTGACGTTCAAGTAGGGCTGCGAAAAGCTAAAAACGTGCACTTAGCAATTATTTAATGAAGAGGAACAATAGACAACACAAAGGTTGTCAAGCTCTCTCGACAATTCAATTGCATTATTTCGCGGAGATTGCAAAAGGGAACGAGCGGCATAATTTATCCAACTCTGCAATTCCCGACAGCCCTGCCACCGTGACTTCGCCGCAGGAGAGAATGTACGCCCCACAGTCAGCGCTTTAGAGGTTTCCAGCCGAGAGCGGGCGCTACCACAGTAAAGTTCGGAGAATCCGGAGCATTTTGCAGTTTGTTATTATGAGAGCAAAGTGCTGCCAACGATAACTTGCTCTTTATGTACAGCTAAAAACAAGGACCCGGCGCAAAGTAACTTCGCAGTGGCCGTTCAAGTAGGGACGTTTCCGAGAATAAGTTAACGCGAATGCGATGACTACATCTAATGGAAACGATTGACTGTGGAGATAATGACAGCGCAGATTAAACGCGGGCCAGGTCGAGCAAAGTTATTATGCGGGTAAATAAATATTGACCCCGAAACAAATTGCGTATGCTAATATCACAATTTATTACCTAATGGTGCCAACGATAGTGCACACTCATGAAATGAATACTGCTCCAAGAAAAAAATCCCGAAGCTCGTTTCAGAAAAGTCAAGCGATTAATCGCAAAGCCTTTGACAAATATATTTCCTTGACAATAAAATATACGGACTTTTTACTGGCGGAGGCGAACACTGGGCTAGCGAACGGGTAGAGCTGTCGCGCGCAACCGGCGCGCCTACTGTGGGGGAATATTAAACGGACCGTACCCGACAGCCGGGCTACATTATATCTTGCCATTCTGGTCCAGAACGCAATATCCACTACAAACGAACTATCCAACGTGTGATTGCAAGGCAAATGACAGAGTAATGTCCCAATAGGAAATAGCCGTTAACGGAGATACGATGGAAACGCAATCTGATATTTCGCTGGAGTAAACAGAGACATTTATGGAAAAACATTGCAATAAAGCATTAACATCGCTGTGTGCTATAGTCCAGTAAAACATAATTAGTGATTCCTCATTACCGCTCGGCTGGCGTGGCCCCTCTGGACGTTCGTGCGTCTGCCGGCTTATGGTTATTAATAACGGCGGCCGCCCGCTCCGCCCCGCGGCCCCTGCGAGCCCCCACGCTCGCCCGCGCTACCGCACGTCTGACATTTTAATTCCGAAGCCGCGGCTTCGACTCCACTGCATGCCTTTTCTTATCGACAGTTTTTATCGACACGGGACTTTCCTATGCCCGGCAAAACATAATCACTAGGCAGCTTTACGCAATCAAAACACTGTTTTGACGACGTCGTTAAATCTGTGCAAATCGAGAATATGATGCTCTGCAACTATAAATCTCAATTCAGTAATATTTCTAAAATATTCATCAAATTGAATTGGATTTATAGTCATAAAACAAATCAAGGTTCAGTTCATCGCATCGCATGATAAACGAGCGCATATCAATATCGAGTGAATTGTGAGCACATCACTAACTACGAATGCTACAATGGCGGTCGGGCGAGCGCAGGTCGAGCGCAACATGGCTGCCTAGTAGGCGGTTCGTGCGACAGGGACGCAGCAAGCATCGACTATTCGCCTCCCTTTCGCACTCGGGCGCAATGCTCGCATCGATCTCCACTCGCTGAGCTCGCCCCCAGCACCAGAAAGGCGGAACTAACAAAATTACAAAGCGCTTTCGAGCCGCTAATCATAAAATAAGATACGACGTTTCATTTCGACCGTACGACTCTCAAGCGATCACGATGCTGGAATGGCCCTTGTGACTCAAAATTCTCTACTGACATCATGGAGAATTAACCGCGCGTCGCTTGCTCCGAGTTTTGTAAGCCTCGACCCGAGTTTAGATTTATGTTGTGTCATGTACACCGCATCGATATGAGGATAATCTCTATCCATTGTTACTTCACCAGTGAAGTACAGTCGATTTAAAAATAGATTCAGAGTTTAGTAGTAGTAAACTAGGACTAGTTAGTTACTTCATGGACGTTTTCAATTCGATTTGAAGGCAGATTAGAATTTTTAATTACGTTCTTAACTTTGATTGGAAATAAGAATTCCTTTCAGAGTGGCTCGGCGCCAGAGGTGGAATGAAGCTAAAGGAAGCTTTTACGTCTCGCCGGGAACGCCGCGGAGCGGGTTTACGTTAGCATAAATTGCAGGCGAGTCCTGGCGCGTTCCGCGCTCAAGAGCCGGTGTAAAATCGACAGAAGACGCTCCCTCCCGGAGGGTTGGAACGTTCTGCTCCGCCGGCTACGTGATAGCTGACTGACGTTTAATTTTTGCACCCCGAGCTCCTTAAGACGAAAACGTGTTTCTGAGTATTGGACGCCATGATATGCTATATTTATCACATATCGACCTTGCCTCAATGAACGACGTGAATCGTCTTGGGACGGGCAAATATTTATGTACTGTATTCAATTGGAGCACCTTTCAATGGAAAGTAATAGAATGAAAGACAGCAATTTCGGTACAAGACCATCAACAACATAAATGTAACTTCTCACGAAATAAAATCACATACCATAGGCGTTTTGATTCCTTAAAATTCATAATTTGTTTATGTTACCAAGAGATGACTAATCTGGGAGCAATTATCTCACATAGCAAACATTAGATATGTTATATAGCGCACTGTTTATGTACTAAATTCAAATGTCGAGGGTGTTTTCCTATATTATAATACAAAGTTAACAACGTGTAGGCCACAAGTTGTTTGTAAGAGGCGCGGCGGCATGCAAATGTTATGCCAACATGTGCTACATCTCCATTATATCGCAGATCGTCCGCTAGGCCGGCCACGTGCGAGCCATACAACTAGAGAGCCGGGATATACAAATATGTAAATCGCGCGGAGCCCGGCCCGAGCCAAAAACACTCCGCTCACGTTCCACGATGAATTCCGATGACTGCACTATGACGAACCGATCATCCACGACATTGCTCCGAGGCGAGAGTCACGCACAAGACGAGGGCAATCGCTACATTAACATTTACAATTCACCTATACATGTAACACATGTAAACGTTATTTAAGGCATGTTTAGAATTCATGAATGTTTAATTTGGGAATTTATTTTAGGTTCATACTTTTATAGGAAAGCAATAATAACAAGTAATTATTGAGTAGCGTAAAAGTTTATTGAAGCCGGAAACTGTGGGTGAACAATGAGGGCCATAAAAGAAAACCGTTGCGTCGGAAAGATGAAGCACAGGCGAGTGAACTGACACAGAACCGAGTTCCTATTTTTAGTATGTCGTTATTTTTAAAGTATCTTCCTATGGCCTTATTTATAAAAGTCCAAGTCCCTTAGAAGTTGTTTTAGTATTTAAACTTAACAACCTCCAATATGTGGCAAACGAACGCAACATTCAATAAATATTTTAATAGGTAATATTTTCATGTAACCAAAAGGGTGGTTTTTATAAAAACTTGGTTCCATTCATGCTATCATTTAAGACAACAAACTACTCTCCTACTCCTAAGAGTTCACTTAATCATAGTATTTTATGTTAAAGATGACAAAATTGTGATAAGAATCCATGGCCATTTTCATTCAACGATTATTATTATTTTATAATAAAGCGTAAGAGGAAAAGAGGAAAGAATACTTAAACAGGAAAACAGACATAACGAAAGTAAAAGTTGGCCATTAGGACGGGTATGGCCATAGACGGTTTATTGAAATAGTTACGGTTGGCGAAGGTAATTTTTAAAAATTGCTAACAACGAGGGTTTCGTACATTCAGCAGCAGTTTAATGTGGGGCGATAACAGTAAAGTTCATAGCCAAACTTCCATCCGACGAGTTTCGTGAATTACTATACTTTCCATATAGAGTGCCTCCAATTTCGCCAAAGCTTACAGATTTCTATCTATACTTACCGCTGATTAGTAATAACAAATATCATTCGTGTAAATTATTAAAATAGCACCTAATGACTGATTTTCATTCGGCGGTTTACTTTAGACATACACAACGATTACAATAATATAGTTATACTACCGGTTTACACGACGAAAAAAAAACATGATAGGCGGGCGGGCAGACGCTACTACAGCTTAGTTTTAGGAGCTCCGCTGGCGCATCCCTAATCAACCAATAACATGAGACATAACTAAGTAATAAATATTTTCAGAAAGAGTAGCGCATTAAAATAAGAAAAGAAATCGAACTAAACCAGAAAAATATTAAGCTATCGAATGGAAAAGAAAGCGATAAAACTGTTAAAACTTTATTTGTATTAAGAGGCGAGATAAAATTGTGTTTCCTACCAATCAAAGTCGGCAGAAGCCGTCCGCGGTCGGTTATCTCGCATCGAGGTACTATCTGGCGACGCAACGGGCGTCGGCCAGATAGATGGCCGTGTAGTCAAAGCCGGCGAAAATTATCGAAAATTTCCGTCAGCGACGCAGTTCGCCGTGATATCGAAGCGATAAACGTAAGGCAAACATCACGATGCGCGCGCCCGCCGCGTCGACCAGCGCGAGATATTTTTATTATTTTGTTATTCTCGACAAATATTTCGGTTATAAAGTTTAGTTTTTGCGTAGTCCATAAAATATAAATTAGAACAAATCTAAATGCTATCTAAACATTTTTTCATTTCATTCTTTATTTTATGTGTATATTGCAACCACTTTTTAAAGATTTCATCTATCACTATTTTCTAGTAGAGTGCCAGAGAGCAGGACAGCGTCATACGGTCCTTTCCTTCAAACACAGGGCAACTAAGAAATTTTGTTTTATGCTCTTGATATTATAAACTACAGTGCTATTCACATAAGAGTGAAAAGAGCAAAAACCCTGAAGCTTAAGTGAGTTTTAAAATACAAACGGTAAATAGTTTTTACTTTGAAAGAAAGAAGACCAGAGTAAATTTTCAACCTTCAAGCGACCGGCGCGAGTTTATATTATTTAGCAAAAAACAAGTTTTCATTCCACAAAGGAACGTTGGTAATGTCCCAAACGTACCTGTTTATCCGGCAACTAAATATTTTATGCGAATTATTGTCTTCGGAGGTAAATCGAAGACTCTTGAAATAACATTATTTCCTTGGGCCTAGGAATTGAAGTAATAACCATCAATCTTTGTTTTTTCCCAAGCGGAAACGCAACAAAATAGGGCAACTTCAACTTATCGCTTATTGAATAAGCGTGGAAGTGCGATACTGAAAAACGATGCCATGTTTTTTTGTGTAGGAACTAGCAATTTGCATATTACAGCGGAATCAAGTTAGCGCTACACTGTCTTCTACTTCTACACAATTCGTATGGATACTAAGAATGTATATGCAGTTCTATCTTTTAGTAAATGTATAAAAAAAATGCAAACCTTCATTATGTGGCTTTACCGCAGAAGTGATTACAGAAATGAAATGGAATAACCAGAATCCAGGTCTATTATACTAGTGGACAGTTGAAATATCTCTCCGCTGCTAACGTCTCCGCGTTTTACTGGAGTAGAGCAATGAAATTATGTCCAATTACCACATGGTGCAGTATAATGAAATAGCACTGCAGTCTCTCGGTAAACTAAGTAAGATATTGGAGTAGGAAGAACCAAATCAAATTACTTGCAACTTGATCATTCTGTTTGAAATTAAGTTATTTCCAGTCTGCTATTTAGCATGATTTATTCTGGAATAGTGGTATGATGTCTTCTTACTGTAAATTAACAATGGTCAACTACATAAAGTTTGATGCAGTGTTCCTCTCAATTCAGAAAATGAAACCTAACCGAACTACTTGTTAGTTCTCGTTAGTAGACTCTCTGATATTTTTATTGTTCCGTGTCTGAACAATTTTGATGTAGCTTTTTTGTTTGTACGCTAGATCAGCGTATCTAGTTGGAATGGATCTTAGTTATAATTGATAAACATATGTTGCGCCTTTTGAGAAACACCAGCTCTTTGCCTAGTTGATGAAGGCTCTCCCTGGTCCGATTGATTGGTTATGTCAGGGGTTTATATAAACTATCATTAATTTTTACTTCTATGAAACATTTGTATTGTAGTTATAGCAGTTAGTATAGCAGACCGATAAATAATTGCTATACTATGAATATTACGGTTGTTTGAGCGCACCTCTTAAATACGATTTATTGAATGATTTTAGCAATTATAAAATATATATTACTTTTTCAATTGCATTTCAGCTGCGGCATTTTGATGACATTACCACATTTAAACAACGTTACTGTAATGTTATTTGCCAATCCGTCAGTAATTATCATCCCAGTGGTGCCAGCGTGCAGTACGGAATCGATAAAGCAAATAATGTGATTTCGCCTGCGCAGGACGTGGTGCGACACATAAAGTGGAAAGTTTAGCGTGAAATATAACGTCACACAGTAGAACGTATGCTGTCGTCCTCGGCATTAAGTTATCAGTAAATCGTTCTCAGAAAAATATAATATTCATAATTCCCAGTTTAGGAACACTTATCAATGCAATATACTAAGAATAGTGTCTTGAAATGTACATTGTATGCCTGTATGCTGAAAGAGTTCTATGTCTAAGGATCAGATCAGAAAATGAAAATTCACCCTTTTGGTAAAATTATGTACCGTATTTTCTATACACCCTTCGTTATGATATAAAAAGCCTAATCAACATTATTATATATACATACATACATAATGTCACGCCTTTTTCCCATGGGGGTAGGGAGAGATCACGTACTTCCATTTGCTACGATCCTGACATACACCTTTGGTGGAATAGATAATAGGCCAATAGGTCAATAATTCAGCCAACTTAATATCACTTTAAGTTTATAACTACAATATTTATAACTACAAGCCTACTGTGATTTCAACATCAATCATTTGGAGTGCCAAGATCTATTCATGTCCTCCTTATTGTATCTGTCCAATTTTAAATCAGTATTTTCTCTAGTCATTTTCATTTATAATAAGGTCACGGCAAAATAATTATACAAGCTATTTGGAACTAATGAGTTAGAATAAATCTTGCAACAGTTGTCTTACTATTCCGACCGACGACGACTGTAGACTTTATTGGTAAATTGGTAACACAGACTTGACTGACCCGAGGCAAAAGCTGGGCCGTCTATCGCCTATTAGAGGCCCTGGACATATTAGGAAATTTTATACGTTTTTCAACAATTAATATCAGTGTTCTATTAGTAATGTAGGACTAGGGGGACCCTCTCTGACGCGGGGGCCTGAGCACGTGACCAGAGTGCCCATTGGGAAAGAGGGGCCTGGGTAGAAGGTGGCAGATGCAACAAGATCGAACGTACCTGATGAGGCGGTGGTTGTGACCCGTGAGGTGGCAAGTGAGGCGCGTGCTGTGCGTCCTGCGTGGGGGACATCGCGCCCGGGGCGCTCTGCGCGGCCCCGGGGCTCGGCGCGCCCGGCGGCTGCGCGGGGGGCTGCGGGGATCCGCCCCGCTCGTAACCCTGCCGAACAATAAACAATTATAATATCAATATGTAATATAAATACTATATAGTATACACAAACTCTGAAAGTATCCCATAAACCGGAGATCAAAATTGCTGTAGACTGATAGAGCAACGACGCTTAACAGTATGCGTCCGAAATACCCCAAACCGCGGTAATCTAAGATAAAACACTGATAATACATTGCGCATAATAATATACATCCACACTGATATGTGTGTATGTATATTATTATGCGAAACTCCTGAAGTCTTCTTTCTTCAGTCCTAGAAGTGCGATAATTCAAATAAAAGTTAAACAAATGATATAACATACAGGGTCTTATTATTAGTATGAAGCGAATTGTAAAGCACCACTGGGCATACATTTATCTCTTATAAATATATCCCGTAATTGGCACTACACGTACTCAGCTAGGAAACGGTGAGGTTTCGTGCACGGGGCGGGCGCATTGTCTTCTTATTTCTCATAAATACTTGCACTTAAGTTCACCGCAAAGCTCGGCTACCTCTTTGTGCTTTATCGCTGGAGGCTTCACTACTAAGCTATTACGTAAAAAACTGCTGTGAAGTGCATGCACTTTTTTTATTATGAGGCCGCTTATCAGAATAATTGGAAACATTACTTAGTTCAACACTACATTGCATCCTCATATTATAGAGAATTATATAAAATGCATGTCTTAAACAGCGACTAACGGTATATCGGGTGGCTTTGTGATTGTGTAAGCGACGACTTAGTGGTCTCTTTACCACTACTTTTTTGTAATTTTTCATCTTAACCAACCAGTTTTAATTTTGGCTTGCTGATCCTTTGTCTCTGCCTCTAACTCTTCTAGGATAGCGGGCGTGATAATATGGATGTCAATCAAAATCCCAATTTTTCAATGGGCTTCTTACTCAACTAAGAGGCCGCTATGCTATTCGAGTATTATCAATAACAGATTTAATACTTTTTACACGTCAAATAAATCCTATTTGTAGAAAAAACACCAATTGAAATTATGAAAATTTTTAGCATTTAAACAAGGGGCACTTGAATCTCTTTGTTATTGCACTTGACCGTGGGTGACCCTCGACGGTAGATTCGCCTACACTTGAATTACACCCATTTTGTGGTAAGCTTTCATGATGATATAACATAAAACACTAGTATTTATACTAACAGTGTCGTGTTATTCCTGGGGTTTCGTTTCGTAGTAATCGAAAAATCTTTATACTTTTTTAATGAGGGCACATAAAATTCCATTTGTCGGCTGAAGTATGAATAGCTTTTTCTTTATCTTAATCCATCTTGTCTGGCTCGTTTTAAGATGAATCTATGGATTAGATCCTATGTTATGTTGTTGCAAAGTTACAAAAAATTTGTAAGTAAATTACATACATACATTTATTAGTTTCCACATGATAACAAATACAAAAGCACAAAGCGTATTATTATATGCACTTGCACTGTACCTACTATAAAATTGGAACTTGGGTCGAGTAATTATTGGTGAACATTATTGATGGAATGTATGAATAAACTTTTATCTTATCAATGCATCATAGATCTAACACGTCTAATCCATTTTATCACAACATGATGATTAATTAGGTATATGAACTTCTATGTAAAGTTTAAGTCTTCGATATAGAGACAGGAATTAATTGGATCAATTGATGAAAGCCACATTTACTTATTAAGCTAATACCTTACTCTTGCGTCCATTTTGCTTAGGTATTCATAATCATAGTTTATAATTCAGTAAAACAATGAATATAAGTGCAATGTTTTTGCGTTTTCTGAATTAAAAAAAAAACATATGCACTTAATGTGTTCGACGTATTGATAACATGTCCGCGACACATCAACATCGGCGGTTCAAAGCAATTATATTACGGCGATTAACATAATCGTTTTTTGTTGCATTCCTATCACACAAATGAGGCAACGTAATAGCATTAATTTAACCGTTACCGAAGGCCCCACGCACACACGCAAATATAAAACAATTGGACGCGTGCAAGAGGAGGTCGTCGGCCACACTCGGCCTTGACCGTGCATCCATTATGCACACCCGTTTACTTGCAAACGAGTGCACCGGAACGCATCTATGCCTGCCAGTACCTACGTTAGCACGCCGCCGCCTACAATAAAACACAAAAGAGCTGTGACGTAACATAATTGGTTGCTCGCACTACTAGTCTTTATGAATGGCTGTGCGTTTACCGATTGATATCTTCCTTATCATTGATAATGCATTCATTTTGATAACACCGGTTTAGTCTTATTTCCAAGTAGGTACAAAACAAAAATATACAAATACAATTACTTTATTATTTCAGTTTAGACTCTTAGGTTATCTGTCCTGTTACATTGTTTTTCTACATATATGTACTTCAAAATGAGGCTTAATTCAATTTAATTGCAAGACTTAAAACAGCAACGTATTTTTCTTTCGACTACTATTATAAACGCTGAGTGACATAGAAACTCCCACCATTAGAAATGGTAAACATTTGCATGCATTGAAAGCGACTCCATCGAGAGGCGAGACTCGTTGACAAGTCACAAGCCCAAACACAAGCCCAATCGGAATGCACGCCAGTAAAATCTGTTGAGGCCAAACATCGCATCAATCGCACAATGCTTTCACCGGGCGGCAAGTTTCCGCGTCACGTTTCAAGGCTACAGATAAAGCTTGACCTGATATTCACTAATCCAGGTCAAGAGAAGTCATTCACTTTTTATGTTTCCCCTTACACTGTGACGATAATGAATGAAGAAAACGTCAATTGTTCACAGGCTCATTATTACGTAACGCTCGCGATAATGAAGCGTGGTCGGCAATGGTAATAATAAAACGTTATTTGTGTAACAAGTGCGTGGGTTCGTAGTCTGTTTATAATTGTGGCGTTACAAGAAACAAGTTACAAGGTTAATTGTGTTTATTGGTTTGATTCGATAAGCAGGCTAGCGCTGCATCCCGATTTTGTACTTGATAATAATGTTGAGCTTATCTCAATTAAATCTGGGCAGGTATATCTTTTGAATGTAACTAAGTACTGCAGCATGCATTATAATGTTGTAATGCTAGAAATACGTAAAATTACACAAAATTTATACAAGATTAGAAAAAACGTAGATACTGAGTTTAAAGCGTCTATATTCTTGTGGAGAAATAAGAAGACTTTTCTTAACATATTGTTCTAATTAAAATTACTACCTATAATGACCTAAATCATATTTTTTTGTTTTTTGTTTTAGACAAACATGAATTATTTCTATTAATTTATGCCACACAGCGATGGCCAATTTACCTACATATATAAATGTGTAAATCAAGCATGATTATTATGACTATAAATCCTATTATGTATACGGGGAAACCACTATGAGTCATTCACTCATGAGTTAGTGTGAAAATGTTCTTTAAGCGCTTAGAATATTAACATTCTTGTAAATCAGCATATTTCGTCAATTCAAATCCGTGTTCCAAAACGATGCGATAGGTTATATATAATTAAGGAAAATAGAAGTAAATTAAAGGTAGCCCATTTTCTGTATTTAAATTTCCAGATAGGAGAAATCAACATACAAGAACATACATATGCATAAGAATTTGTGATCTTATTTAAATTAATTAAAAAAAATATATATATACATAACTATTCTACGTAAATATAGAAAAACAAATGAAATAGAATTCCTATAAACGCACCAAAACAAACTAATATTAATCTAACCCTACATACATAACATCTCGCCCATAATCCCCGAAGGGGTAGGCAGAGTCAAAGAGGCAGGAGGCCCCTTTAACCACATTCAGCCAAAAATAAAACCGGGCAGGGCTGGGCTATCCCAAATGGTTCATTTTCATCAATGACGCTTTTGTAATTCAATATGCACACTATTAAGTATTTATTTACCGATAAAGCCGAAACCTTCAATATCTACCGGTATGGGTATAGATCTAAAAATAATAGGCTCATTAATAATCCATTCGTGTATGCACCTATTTACTGTCTGCAATATGTGATTACAGAAAGCCCAGTCCGTTAGGAAGGAAGGAATGCCATCGATAAGCTAAGAAGACGATTCACCTCAGCGGAATAAGTTTTAAGCCAGCGGACATCCTCCCATGCGGGCGGCACGGGAGGTTTAGGTTGCGCCCAAAACAAAACACAAAGAATTCCAGCAACTTTCGCTGAATAATAATTTCCACGTTAAAAGTTCGTCGCGGAAAGTAAAGCCGGAAATCGAGACTAATACCAGCCAGTGGAGTTTGGCTGAGTTTCAGTCGAACATCCGCGCCAGTCGCCAACCAATCCATCAAAGGAGGGTGACCGGATCGGGTGTGGGTACTCCCCCCGTACCCACATAAATATTGCGGGTAGGTGAGTACAAACCCTTTGACCGAGTTCTGTTTACTTTCGTTTTCGCTCAGCTGACGGGGCCGCCACCCCACCCGCACGCCTCCACTATTATTATGATAATTAGAGAGCTATCAACGTGATATTAACTACGCACTATCAAATTGTGGTGAGACTGACAAGCGGACGTGATGGACGCCGGTCGATGGCGATGCGATAGTTATAACATAAACTTACCTATAGATATAGTTATAATACTAATCGTAATGACACGTGACAAATTACTCGTTATAGTAGCTAGACAAACCTGCAACATGTTTACGACTGACCGGTTTGGCTTAGTAGAAACGCTCCTCCGAGTCGGCATTCGGGTGCTTTGTGTACTAGTCCTTTTTTAGTTCTCACCCCAAGGTGCGAATGGGTGTCCCCGGAGCACTCAAGGTTGCAACGGGTGCGGACTCGGTAGACAGAGCGTAGACGTGCATTATTAGGTGGGTGCCGGAACACCCGCGGGAGCCGCGTTGTGGGGGTGTCGGTGGGGTGCGCGTACGTCATCACCTGAGGCGCGCCCTTGAAACCGTCGTCGCATTCATTGCACCCGGATGCGGGCTGTATCTCCGAGCCCGCAACGCCGCACTCAAGAATCTATGTATCTATGTACCCGATTCGTCACAACACCCGCGCCTTCTTACCGCATACTTATACATACTACTCTATAAGTCGTTAGGTACTCTTGTTTCAAAATTTGCGTAAGTAAGCATCTATACGATTTAAATTTTAGGCATAATATGATTGTTTAAATTTTTAACTATTTAAGAAAAAAAATCACAATTCAAACGACGATTTGCATAATGTACATAACATAGGTTTCATTATGCAAAAATCATAAGCAAAAGATCCTAAAATACTTAGATAAAACTATAAAGTTTTAACTACGATACGAAATGTTTTCACGGTTTTCATGATTTATTCCTTTACAATAGATAGAACGGGGTATCAGAATATCAGAAATATACATATATCAATCACAAATAACACAGATATTTATTTTCTAAATTGAGTAGTATTTTGTTCAAAAACTCGTCTTACATCTAGACCACGCTGTTATAGGGGTTTAATTTCTTAACCTACCTCTGGATTGTTTAAACATTTTATGCGGTTTAAAAGCGATAAGGAAAAACCGATGAGGAAATTTGCTTATTCATATTTAATTTTGGATTTAAAACAATGGACCTTATTTATCCTGTCGAATGAGCTGTTGTAAAGCTCACCGGCTGAATAACGAGACAGGTCAATAGGATATTTGCCTATAGCAATTGAAATCTGAAAAATTGTTTTAAATTGATCCATACGAATATACAAATACCCAAACCCACATTTCATAATATTTCTTAAATAAATTAACAGTTACATCTGAATTAAATCTAATTAAAAATGTTGTCTATGCAAAGTGAAATGACAGTTCGGAAGGTATTAGCGGATTTTTTTTAATGATGTTATATTTTTAAATTTTAAAATAAGTGCTTATTTTTAACGTAAAAGTGGTTCTAAATATTAATCAAATACCCTACTGTGGGGTCGAAAATGACGATAGAAAGAAAAACACTGCGCTCATAACACGGATCTGCAAAGAACAATTCACCTAAGATACTTGAGTGTACTATCCCGAATAAGGTTCAAAACAACATTCATCTTTAAAACTCTGAACCAACACTGTTCGATAGTAATAGGCAAACTGTTCAAACTAGCACACCAATTCCCAAGTCCCAAATTCTAAACCGATGTGCTTTCGCTATGGATACCTGGTAAAGGAGTTATTAATTTGTGACTAAGTGCCAATATTTATGTTCACCATAAAAAAAAATTGCTTCTAGCGGGGTACAAACAGCTCCTTTTACTTTCGTGGCTACCCCTATAATTTTGGGATACCCCAAATGACCAAAATGGTGTGATATTATGCCAAAATAATGACTCCGGAATATAAATTTACTGGCATTACTGACTAACGTTTAATTTTTTCTGCCATTATAATGAGATTTATTTTCTTATAACATATCACTACTATCTAAAACAACGCAAATATTCTTTAACTATCATCCAAATTAACAAAATGTATTTCGAAAACTGCTTCGAGTGTTTGAATGATTATGCAGTTATTTCTGATACTGTCCACATAGCGTCACGTCATATAAACGCTCTCGTCACCCGCCGCTTGCGTATACAAACAAAGCTGTGGTCGCAACGTTAGTCCCATTAGCGCTGTGGTGTGCAATCTTCATATTATAAGCCATTTACGTGGATTATCTTTGTACCGGCATTTGTGTTCAGCAGTTACTTTTAAGTTTAGTTGGACAGACAACGGACATGTCTACAAAAACAAAAACAAATACGACGTATTTTGGACCATCAAGGCAACATTATGTTGGTAACGCTGGCGCTAACTAGATTCTGCTTTACATCATTAGAGCATTCGTTTTTTTTAAGTCTGACTGACAAACATTTATGTGATAATGTATCCATGCATTATATTGTATTAGTATTTGCATAAGAGATTTCAAAGTGATCATAGACTTAACACCTAAGTGTTGTCGGGTGGACGGAGAGACTAGAAATTAAAGAAAATATTTGAACAGCAGACAGTATAAACGTAAGAGCATATTGGTTTCAAAACGGCCTTGTTCGCCGTCGAATCATTTCTTAACACCGATTTCTACACGAGTTCGCTCCAAGAGGCCTGCTTCAAAACGTACCTCTGGCTCCGTTGCACAACGAGCTTACGTCAGCGGGCGCGAGGTACGGCTTACGTCATTCGAGCGTATCTTCCGAGCGAGCCTTCCAAGCTAAGTTAGAGCCTGTGCGTATGGCGTTAAGAGCCGAGATGGCGCGAACGCCAGCTAAGTATGATAGAACGTTTATGTTCACGTGAGTGGATGGATGAGGCTCCGACGCGCCGCCGCCGGCTCAACGATTCTGAGAAACGTTCGAGGCGGCTCTCTAGTTTCGGACTTGAATATGAATCTTATAACACTAGGACGGGCTTATTTCTAAGAAGACACGGTTCTGAGAACGCTTCAGGTGCTTTTCATAACATATTTTCGCTGAAAATGCGACGGGCTTACGAATGAACAGCTATTTATTAAACACTGGGGTAATTTTTTATGTCTGCTCACATGAAGAGTATTTATTTGGACTACATTCTACGCACAAGCCAGTAGAGAAAGTTACTAAGTTGAATTGTGAAGGCAACTACTTGCAGAAGATTTTTTTATTAAAAAAATCCAATTAACACTTAAGAAATGTAATGTAATGAGTATACACAGTAGTAATATTAGTTTTATAAATAAATAAGCATTGTATTCAGCTCGTTTTTTATATTATTACACGGTTAACTTATTTGAGTTACTACTTATATTTCAGATAACTGTGTAAGGTGTTTTCTGGTTTTTTTATTTATTAATAATAATGCAACAACATTTTGGTGTTAGTACAAAATAAATTATAATATTAATACAATACAACACAAAGAATTAAAAGCTGGGTTAGGTGGAATGATAAAAGATATGGGTCAAATATATTTTATCATTCCACCTAACCCAGCCCAATTTTGATTTTGGTTGAATGGGCCTGCTACCCCTTTGACTTTGCTTACGGGGATTATGGGCGTGATGCTATGTTTGTACGTTTGTTTGTTTATCTTTTATCATATTTATTTATTTCAGTAATCTCATCGTAAAAGAAAAACAAAAATGTGATAAAATTAATCTCCAACAATGAAGTGTATAACAAGGGATTCATATTACCCATTTAGTAGTCGAGGAGCCCCTCTTAATTCAACATATAATCAACAGACGCCTTTGTTAGATTACATTTCGCCCGAAACAAAAGTTACGTTATTCCGTCGTAACGTCGCCTTTAAAATTCCCTCATAAAAACGTAATAATAGCTAATTTTCCGCTTACACTTCCTGTTTTAGCTTTGTTTTGGAATATCACAAAACATCCTTATTCTGTAATCGTTCGTCATACAACAGATCTAGACGGTATTTTTTACAGTGTCAGTTTTTTCTTGTAGTCTGTTACTGTGAGTCTTAGCCATTTAGGTATATGTAATACGATGTTTAACCTACAGGAAATACCTAATAGTCGATTGATTCGAAATAGCGTAGCGTGATGGAGGCCTTAAAAATATTTTTTGTCACGATATGTCGATGTTGACAACTTTTAGATAGAGATAGCAATAAATATAGCCTATGTTTATTGGCATCCACGCAAGAAAACAAGTTGCTAATAGTGAACTCAAAAATATCTTGTTGCCAAATTAAGTTAACAAATCTAGACAATTTTAGCTCGAATTACCTACTAGATTACAAATTTAAGCGTAGGTATATTTATTTTGGTTTTAAGATACCTCGAACCTAATATTTTATTATAAAATCTAGGAGAAGAAAAATAGGAAAACAGATAAAAAATAAGTTTGACAATGTGTAAATACTAAATCTTTCGTATCGTCGATTTCTAGCCGCAAAATCGTTTGATTATAATTATTTGTATAATAATGATTCCGAATAGTTGAAATACTCAAATTTTCATAGATGCCTACGATAATAATGACACATTTTGTTTATTTTAAATCAATAATGTCAAATTGATCTTTCGATAATTTTTACCATAGATTTAGGATGTACAAGATACACAAAGACGGCTCGGAGACATGACCAAAATAAATTTAAGCATGTGTTGGTTGACGTCTATGTGTGAGTTAAAAATAGTGTTGTCAAAGACGCACTTTCACATTATCGACTGATTCAGTTGTATACTAATAATATAGGTATTTAATACGCTTTTTTATACTTTTGATTAATTATTTATGGCATTGACTGAAATCAGTAGTTGTATATATTAGGTAAATTGGAATTAGTCGGTAAGAAATCTCATTCTAAGCAGTTCTATAAACAATGAGATGGTAAAATTCTTCGTATATTCAGTGTGTAAAAATTAAAAAAAATAGAAATATGTTCTATGATTTATACTAAGACAAAAAGATATGACTTTTGCTTTGACTGATGGAATGAAATGGAACAAATAATATATAAGCAACTTTTAATTTGGTGTCATTTAGTTATTTAAAAATAATATGTAGTGCAACAAATTTTTTGCTGCCGTCATTTGCCGTCAAAATGTTTGCTGCAGATAGTGGAGTTCTTATTGGGAGTCCAATCTGGTCTGTCTATAGTCCGCATCCACTTTTTACACAATGCTGGGTTGCTTGGAAACCTAGAAAAATTATCAGTTACTTAACTAACAAATTTACGGAGATAATGAGTTCCCAATGTGAATATAATTATATTTCAACATAACTTGGCTAAATAACTTTGTATTCATGTCATGATGTCGCTAAAAGACGATTAAGTTTTTATCGATACTCGTGACGTCACCGCTTTGTCAATCACTAGCGTAACCAAACTATTTACAATTTTACACAATATTTTCCCCAATTCTGATTATAATCACGATGTATACTTAGAAAGATCAATTATAATCAATATACTATTGTAAACATATTTTTCTAAACTGATTACTAGCAACAATTTGACAAAATATGGTTTGAAAAAAATCTAATGATAAAATCGTATTTACCTGTTAAAAGTGTATTTATTCGGATTATTCCGTCGTGTAACCTCACAATCACGTACAGAACAAGTCACCTTAATTGCACATTTAATATTCTCGATTATAATCCAAGGTTTAATACATAAATGCACAAATTTCACTGCGACGTAGAATAGACCGGGACGCTATGGCCTCTTACTCGCAAAAACATTGACATATAGGTACTTCATTCGCTGTCTCTTTTTCTCTCGGGCGGTTTGTATTTCAGCAGGATTTCTCGCTCCCACGCTTTATGTATCTTTTGCGTAGTCAAAAAATTCTAAATCTATGATTTTTACCATACAGTGAAATAAATCGTAAACAATACGGACTTATATATATATATATATATACTAGCTGACCCGGCGCACTTCGTAACGCCCCGTTCTCGGATTTTCAATACCCATTTTTTTACTTACCGCGCAACTTTTTTTTTTCTTTCATAAGAACCTTCACTTGACAATAACAAACACAACTAAAAAAGAATTAGCAAAATCGGTACAGCCGTTCTAAAGTTAGAGCTTTGGGGTGGACCACCTTAACATTTAGGGGTATGGAAAATAGATAGTAGCCGATTCTCAGACCTACTAATTACGCATATAAAATTTGTTAAAAATCGGTAAAGCCGTTTCGGTAACTAACATTGTGACATGGAAATTTTATATATTAGAAGAAGAAGATAGACAAAATCAGACAGTAGATGGTGATGCTGTTTATTTCTATCTTGCTAAAATGAAAAATTTAAGGCATAGAAAAATATCAATGTAGGCAATTATTGTAATTCCATTGTTTAAATAAATCGGGCTCAAAAATTTATATTTATCAAAATTGTCATTTAGACTACCTTATATTTCATTTTATAGGCATAATCTTTAGATCTCGGAACTACGGGGTTCGCTAATTAATTTATTTAAATTTAGTCTAGCGGCTAATTAACGAAGCATTTTCAATTAAAGGAGAAGGATCTTTTTAGGTTTGTCAATTTTATTTCGTTTATAGATTTATGTTTATAATTTTACTGATAAGATTACGTAAAATAACTAAAACTAGAAAAGCCCTATGTAAGTTAAAAAAACCAAATAAATTTCAAGGATCTTCACGTAAGCTTATCTTTGGGGTTTATTTTTATTAATGAATAGTAATAAAACACAATAGCCCAAATAGGAGAATAATCCAATTCACTTATTCTGCACAATAACATACATTTAGTCTTAGTCTCATCCTAATTCAATGTTTATTGCTGAATTCTAACTTAAACCAATGACTTATTGTCTGTGGTTTACCCTTCGACCCGTCTAATCCATTTCTAATAAAACCAGATCTGCAATTATACGAAAATGTAAAAAAAAGTAATGATCACCGAACGAATAAAACCGCACTAATCGCAACTGGTTCTTAAGATAGATATTAAGTTGTGCATACTTCAATGCGTTATAAATTAACACATTTGCTGTAAATTTTCATGAAAGGATTTAAGAAGGAATTAATGAAAAATAAAATAGTATATCTAAGTCCTAACCCAGATGAATGATTAGATGTTAAATTAAATAATGAGATTTTTTTAGTATTATGTATGACATTTTTAATATATATATAATTCTTTCTTTGTAGGTAAATGTTTGATTCCAATCATCATCATCATCATCTCAGCCGAAAGACGTCCACTGCTGGACATAGGCCTCCCCCAAAGATCGCCAATTGATTCCAATACTAAGGTTAAATTTTTGGGTTATTGTACATTTGCCACAAAGTTAATTTCGTCACAAGTACCTACACGGTATTGTAAATTCAATTCTAAAGACGAGTGCGGTAAATTTACTACACAAAAATAGAATTATGACGAATTTACACATGCATTTTTTGTGACGAATTAACTTTGTGGCAAATGTACAATAACCCAAATTTTTCAACGTCTATTATGTAAAATTTACGTGACTTATTTTACATGGATTATTATCATATTCATGGACCATACGTTAGGAAACACATGTCCAAATAAATCACAGCCGATTATGTTAATAGTCGTACACATGCTTACGCATAGATTTGTAGCACGTGAACATATTTCACAAATGTCTATAGCTATTACATTATCAGGATTACTAATGTTGCCGGGGGCATTGACCCGAACGCGTATCTTGGTCATCAATCAGAATTAATCCGCGAACCGCAAAGCACGCGCACACAAATTAATTTGACTGTGTATACTAGGGTGTCCCAAAAAAATAAAAGTAGTTTTTTTTTTACGCATACCCTCTAATTTTTTTACTTTTAACTCAAAACATTTATAAATAAAATTTTAAGAAGGTAGGACCACGGTAACCCGTGCCGACTTACATTAATACATGTCAGTACTTGCTCTCTAAGGCTAACGCGACCTAACGTGTCGATGTGCTTGTGATTACTTGTTATTTGGATGAAAAACACGCATTGTCTTCAATTAGTTAACATGTTAGTGGAATTACGCAGTTCTAAAAGGGGTATATTTTTAATAGGTGACGTAAAAAATCAAATAACGGGTTCAAAACTTTCGTCTAATGGACAAGTTCTAGCAGTTTTATTTTCCAATATCCGTGAAGTGAATTTAACTGTCAATGAAAGCGCGAATCTCACTATTCGCGAGTGTATTATCTATTGGGAAAAGGTGCGTATTCCTACTAAATCTGTGCCTAATTGTGTGAAGAAACTTGCAAACTTATATCAAGTTTGGAGGGACTTGCAAAAAATGTACAAAAGACACAAGATGTGGTTAAGCAGCGCCGTCAAGACTTTATCAACAATTTAGATAATTTGTTTGATAGGTATTGCACACGCCGATTGCTCTTCAATTAATAAAAATAAATATGGAGGAAAAATTTAAAATCTGACCTCCAGGTGCCATGCACCATACTCGATGGATGGCGAGAGCAATTTGTTCCCTGAAAATATCGTTACTTAGTGCTCAATTCAAGATCACAAGCAAAGACAAGGCGGTATTGATTGACGTTTGCTTGTTCATTGTAACAGCCTACATTAAAACATGGCTTCAATGCACTTTAGCAATAAAAGCACCTTACCAAGATTTGTGCTTTTTGAAATCAATGAAGTCTTACGAGAAAACTGATTAAACGATCTCAAAAGCAGACTTGCAGAAGATAACTCAGCATTTGTAGTATTTAACTGACGAAGTTTCTATATTTTCACTGTTTGACGATGAAGTGGACCATGAAACTAAAGTTAAAATGGTTGATAATTTAACCAAAGAGGAAATAACTCATGGAAAACGATACATCCCATTAAAAGAAGAACTTTGCGGTTTATTGTATGGTAAGTATATTAAATAACATTGACATTAAAAGATATAAAAGTTTTTAAAAAAGTTATCTGTAAAAGTATATTTTTTTAAAACTCTTTTCTTATTTTGTTTCAGAAAAAAACATCTCTGACTTTATTACAGTAAAAAGCAAGTCCTTATTCAATCGCCTTAAAATTGAAGACACATTTCTACGTGAATGTCCATCTTTGTGGTCAAATAATACTTCGTTACAAGAAGCTAGAAAGAAAGTTTCAGCACTGAGGGTAGTAAACGATGTAGCCGAAAAAGCGGTTAAGTTGATGCAAGACTTTCATGGATTAATCACAGTTGAGGAGGAACAAAAACAATTTTTAGTACGTTGTATACAAGAACACCGAAAAATTTATCCTGACTGAAAAAAACTAACGTTAAAAAGGAAATTTAAACAATAATATTATTTTTTAATGTACATGAGTAAAATATATATTATTCGGGTGTATTGGAGTTTTAATTAAGTAATAAAAATTAAATTATTAATTCCTCCTATAGTAAGTCAGTACAAATTTTTATGTCAAAAGTTTGGCATCAAGTCGGCACGGGTTATCATTGTCCAATCGCTATAATATTTATTATTTGAGTCAATGAGGTCAAATGGAATAAAAATAGAGGGTATGCGTATTTGATTTCGCGAAAAAATTTTTTTTCCTTATGTCTTGGGACACCCTAGTGTATACACGGCCACGTGTGATTGCGATCGTGTTGCATAATTTGCTATCACCATTAAATTGATACATTAATTTAACCAGCCATAGACACAATTGATATAACGTAGATATAAAATACTAGAACAATAATTGTTTCCGCAAACATGATTCGTCATTACTATAAAAAATAAACGTCATTAAGGCAAAACTGTAACTATTCACTTCACTTCATTCAAAGGATGCTGTATAAGTTAATACCTATTATGGATTCTAATTAATACCTACACAATAATTTTCGTCTGCTTTTTTCATTTACGATAGGTACCATACATTCAAAGATGAATATTACCTTGTAGGAGATAATATAATAAATTACGTTCCCACACTAAATATAATACTAATATGCCAAAGCAATTTCTTTTTATCCAGTTATATCCGGATCTGGAAATAGTAGCGAACAAAGAATCAGCCTAAAGTATAGTATGATGATTATGATACAAGATGTAGCAATTTTCCCTGTATTCCTGTTTCCTATATTGTTAATTTAAGACTGTATAGTCGATAACGCAATAACAACTATTAAAATATTCGTCTTGTCAGTTCAACGTACGACCTTCAGAGGATACTTAATGTACATAAATGCTAACATAACAATCTACACAAAAAATATCTTTAAAGATTGGAGGCACAATTCCATGTTACAAATAGCCGTACTAAAGCAGAACAAGAGGCACTTATTTACAGGTCACTATTAAAAATCATTCATACATTTCTTAAAGAAACTACTTGTAAGGATTTATTTATCAAGTGAATCACATTTTTTTTAGGTATGTTACAATATCTAAAACTCTATACATCTGATGGTTCTATACTCTGTATGTGTAAATGTTTGTTATTTCTTCCCGGAAAAACGAATTAGCGGAAGGGATTCGAATAAACTATATTATATGTATTGATCTAACACTTAAGACTTTTATCATATATATTCCTCTTATGGCTTTATTCTGAGGTCACGAGGGAGGAATTTCAACCTTCTTATAAAAAAAGGCGTACCTTTTTACATTAAACGAAATATGAAGAGATAATATCTCAATACATACAGTTACGAAGGTCAGATCGGCAGTCGCTTCAATGTAATTACCAGTCGCTAAATCCTGGATCATGGTCTTAGCGGATTCCGTCTAAACACGGGACATAACGCTAGGAAGATGATGAAGATGATGATGATGATACATACTTCTGAATGGCATTGATAACGCCAATATAGTTAATCATTAAATGTTAAACAGCGGATTAGGTGCATGTAGCATTATTGGCATCTTAGGCGATAGCTTGTCTTGTTTACCTATAACTTCTTTTACGTCATCATCATAGGTATCTACCTACCACCACGGAACACAACGCTAGGAATCTTCCTAGCGTTATGTTCCGTGCTTATTGACGATCTGTTATTAGCTCCACACATTTGAAGATGATCAGAAGGCATTAACTTCGTATATACACCCCACCCCGTTCTGAAGATAAAAATGGGGGATGGGGGTAGGAGCGTGAGAAAAATACGTGTATAACCTATTCTCATACTTACCAAATACACGAAAAAATCATTAAAATCGATAGAGCCGTTTTAGAGGAGTTCGACCATAAACACCGTGACATGAGATTTTTATATGTAAGTACATAGGATAATACCATTTCTCATCATGGACTAAATCTGACAATTGTTTGATTTAATAGTAACCGTCTTCTACCTACAGAAGTTTCATTCCCTATCGCACCCCTTTTATAGATAATTTTCCAATTGGCTTGAAACTTTGATGTCAGCGATTCAGTTATCTGTACATAAACTAATATGAAATCGTACCTGATGTGGCGAGAAGGGCGGCCGAGAATTAGGCGCGCCTGGAGGTCCAGGTGGGGGCGGATACCGTTGAGGGTATGATCCTGGGGGCCCATAGGCGCCCGGGGGCTGCTGGGGGCCGCCAGGGCCTCCGGGCCCGTACGGGGGTCCACCGTAACCCCGCGGTGTCTGGAATAAAATAAAATTGTTGAAATAACCAAACACCAAAATAACGCTATCTTCAAAAAAGTCGAGTAAACAAATGCATGAATTTACAAGATTATATACCAACACGTGCAACGTGTATCTTAAATAAAGTACGTAATTCATTTTATATAGCTTGTACATATTATGATTACGTTCTAACAATAGCTGGCTGAGCCATTTATCTTTGTTTGTAACGCTCTTTTCCATTTTTCCATAAAACATCTAATATAATTTATTGGTTCAATTACCTATTAGAAACTTTCCATTGTTAACTTCTCTTATGACTATAAATTTTAAGTGCTTCTACTGTAATATCAATTTTCAAGCAGATAACGTGTCTAAATAATTGACGTCCGAAATAATTCGCTGTGCCAACAAAGTCGCCCGCTTCAGTTTTCAGTTCTCATTTTGTTCTATGATGGAAATTCAATTATTCGTTCGAACCCCGCTACGTCGGGGAGCGAGCGAAAGGGACCGGTATTACGCTTGGATCGAACGCTTTATGGTCTTCCAACTACAGCCTTACGCTGGAGGTTTTCGGGCATAGTTTGACTAGGAGATATGGTAGCTGTGTTCGCCAATTAGAGTTACATTTTTACGAACATTGGGGTGTTTTATAGCGGATTCAATGATTTATGGGGGCGTTGTTGCGGGGTGCGGTGCGCATGAGGGGCGAGGGGGAGGAGGGTTGCGCAGGGTGCGGGCGCCGGGGGCGGCAGCGCGCCATTGGCCGACCCAGCATCGATCGCGCGACGAGCTCGCAGCGGCCCGCCCGCGCCAGCCAGCCTCCACCTACGTTAATAAGTAATCATCCGACCCCGCGATACCTCAGCGAGTTTTCCGGACAGAGCTGGAGCCGCCGAGACGGGCCTCGTATCTCCAGTCGGCTGGAACAAAGAGCTACCGCATAGGGCGACATCCGTATTGATTTATGCAGTAATTGACCCGCGGGTAGGTGCGCAACTCGCGCATCACCTCCGCCCGCCACGCACCTATTTGTTATTACACGCACCGTTATATGAAACAATAATTAAATTAACATCTGACTATAACCCAACACATCTTTATTATTCCTATTCATTAACAACGTCGGAAGATTAGAAAAAGAAAAATAACAAAACACTTTATGTTGAGTAAACAAGTCTACGAAAAGTAAAAAGAAATTGTCTAGTGACCTATTGCCTCAGCGTCGAAACCACTTGAAAGCCTGATAAAAGTTCATAAAGATAATAAAAGGGGAGGCTTTTTTGTAGCCGAGTCAGACGGGGATCACTCGCGTACAGTTGAAGCCGAAAGTCCGTAAGTCGAACCAGACAAACCGTCCCGTAATCGTTTAGGCCGTGGCTTGGGGTACCGAGTAAAACAACCAAAACCTCAAACCGAACTGAAACGGAAACTTTTCAAAGAGAGTGAACATTGGAATGTTGTACGGTCGGGTATATTTTGTAGATGCGTGTACATAAAATGTACAATTTGTATACAGTACATTTCTTAATATTTCTTCATAAATTAAACAATTACGTGCTTGTTCTCCCCAGTACTTTTTAAACTACTAATTGGTCAGAATAGTAAGCCGCTTAAAACGGCACTAAGGTTTAATAAAGATAAATATTATAATTTAATTTTATCAATCTATACTCTATATTTATTGTAAGCGTGTTTTTATAATTGACTTTCATTGCTAGATGTATGGAACCGTTTCATACGTCCGCAGTACTAAACCAATTACGAGCCGCTGCCGAAAATATTAAAAACAACACAATTCAGAATTAATCGAATATGTTCTAGTTTGGCATTTCAAATTAAATCCTGTATGAATATAATTTCACGTAGGTGTGTATTTGCATGAATAAAATTAATGCGACTGTCATTATTAAATCGAACGATGTGATGAATGCTAGTTTATCGGGAACAATGGGCATCGATAAATGTACATATGATTTAAAAATAATGTTGTACGTAAGACAACTACAACTAATAATGTCGGTTCGGAGTCTATATAAATAGATTAATTAATATATTTTTATAAGATCCACAATACGTCAATTAAAAAAAAGAGATAATTATGATGTAAGAAATAAATTATTTTAGATTTAATTATGGATGTTAAACGAACGCATTATCTATAATCTACAATATTCTCAATTTCAAAAGGCTATCACTAACTCGCAGAGCATTTAAGTTTTAAATCACATGGTAACTCACATAATTTACATGTAAGTAACGCTTCGCAATACGTTTTTATTTTATTTATAAAAATAATAAATACACACGTTTACTGTTGATCTGTTTTCTATACTTTTCTTTATTCCACCTTATCTTTCTACACAATAGTACTACAACAGTGTTAGAGATAGCTATATGAATGTTGACAGATCATAATAAGAAAAAAAATACCGACAAGTCATGATTAAAAGTTATCAAGATCAGTAAAATGACATTTTAATAATGTTAAATTATGCAACAATAATCAGGTTGCCAAATCCAAAATATAAATATATTTCCCTATAAAAGCAACCATCAATTCATTGGATGATAGGCTTTGCTTATCGAAGGAACAAGGCAATACAAATATGTAGGCTCTCGTCGTAAAAAAAGTACATAGTTCCATTTGAAACCGTTGTTTTATACTGCTCTAATCTATCTTTTGTTTCATATGAAACTCGCAAACTCTGTTTATCGAAACGATTATCTGACTAAATGTTATAATATGAATTTCTTAGTTATCGAAGACGTTATAACTAAAATTATATTTGTAAACATATATGACAAAATTGAGGCCTGAAAGTGATTAATGTTAGCGCGAGCATCGCGTAATTACGTTTGCTGACACGCGACAAATACAATAATTATGTTGTCAATAGAAGCGTTTCCCCGAATTAATTACCAAACGGTTGTCACAGTTTATTTTTATCCGTGGATTTGGGATAAATTATTATTAATAAACTAGCTTCCGCCCGCGGCTTCGCCCGCGTGTAAATCGGTTATATCGCGCTTTTTTTTTCGCAATAAAAAGTAGCCTATGTTCTTTCTCAGGGTCTAAAGATTGTCTGTGCCAAATTTCATCAAAATCGGTTGAGAGGTTTAAGCGGGAAAGCGTAACAGACAGACAGACAGAGTTACTTTCGCATTTATAATATTAGTAGGGATAACACACATAACATCACGCCCATAATCCCAGCAGAGTCAAAGGGACAGCAGGCCCCTTTAACCACATTCTGACAAAAATAAAACTGGGCCAGGTTAGATGGAAAATTGGGAAAAAGTAGTGACAAGTGTTGTGAAAAAGTAGTGCAAGACTGATGATTTAATCTAAATATAATAACTATTAAGATATGATAAGAGTCAATTAAGGTTTAAATATTTTCTTTATATGATAAAGATTTAAATCTTTAATAATAATTAATTGGTTTTCTCTGCCTACTCAGCTAGGGATTAGCGTGAAATTTAGTAAGTTAGTTAAATATTTATACTGGGTAGGTGATAAACATCACAAATTACAGTGTTTTGAGGTGAAAGTTCGTGGTTTCCTACTTAGAAATTACTAGGTGCACTAACACAGTTAAACTTCCCGGCGCTAAAGGATTTTCGTAAAATCAGGTAAAGTAAATGTAAAAAGTCCGCATGTTTGAAATCAGTGGCTAACACATTACAATTGCTAGGAGTATTTATTAAGGCGCAATATTTTTTTTCTGTTTTTTTTTTATAAGAAAAGAAAACAAGATAGTTATTTTACCTATCTTCTGATACCAGTTAAAAGGATGCAATTCACGTTTAAAATACTTTTGAACAACAAAGCATTCTGTGCCATGCGATGATTCTGTATACAAGGCAGAAGAACGTTAGGTAGTTGCGCCCGTGTCATCAGTTTTGTCTATTATTTGGGGTGGGCCAGACACCAAGGGAATTCAACCACCCTGCATTAGGCATGGATGATGTGCTATGCTATATATTTTATAATGTCCCTCCTTACCGATATCGGTCTCGGCGGCCAATCTCAACGACAAATTGTTGGCCCGACCAAGGATTTGAACCCGGAACCTCTTGGTCCTTAGGCGGCGCATGCTATCACTAGACCAACGAGTCTAGTGGTAGCGATATAATTTATATATAATTGAGGAATAACACTGTCTATTATTTAAAGTAAAATAAAAACGTTTATTAACTGCTTAAATTTTTTGTTTTAATTATATTTCCCATATTATCTTTTTATATTCAGGTGTTTATTTAATTTTATTTGATAATTATCAAATAAAAACAATACTCAAAAGAAAATACGTAAAATTAATAAATCGCCTAAACAAAAACTCTAGGTTTTTCAAAGTGTTAGCCAATAATTTCGGACACGCGGACTTTTTAGATTCATTTCACCTAATTTTACAAAAAAATATGAGATACATTTCTTGCCTGAGGTAATTTTCTATTGGCCATGCCCACTCTCCTATATCCTGTCCATTGCACCTTAGAAAAGTTCCGTGACACATTTAATTTGACGTTAATAGTTATGCATTCGTATGACAGCCATTAAATTTTTTTTCAATTCGGTAATGATTTATTTTTATATGAATACTGGTAGTTTCACGTAATGGTTTGTTTTTGTTTGTGTCGCCCTAGGCCCAACGGTAGCTTTATGCTACTATAGCATATTTCTGCGAATGATTCAAGAACGACTCGCGATGCAACTGCATCAAGCACGACAGTGCAAGTGTGCGGCCGTTAGGAATGTGACCGGATTCCAATCTGGCACGTCGGCGCGGCCGCACTCACCCACTTACATCGGAGTGTCATTATCAATGGCGTAAACATCAAACCTTTTGTTGAACACGCTATAGTGAAATAACAGTGTCATAATAGATAAGTGAAATTCTGCAGCCGTCGAGCTTGGAAAGACTTTATGATGTCTCGATTTTAAAAAAGACCACGCAATATGAATTGTACTTTATTTCTGAGGTTCATTGATACAGTATGCATGTGGTCGTGGTTCGTCAAACTCATTGAATCGGGCATCTGCTTTATGAATAGTCACATATTACTATTAATATCTGAACTTACTCTAAGAAAAGTTGAATTAAAGGAGATTGCTCGTTACAGAAAAAATTTAACGGAGATCGAGATCGAAATTTAACGGAAAAGCTGTGTTAAATCTGTCCAACATGTTACCAATCCATGGCGACACCATTTAAAAACCACTTGAGTTTATATTACCTAAAACGATATTCGTAACAGCGTAGTAATTATGTACCATGTCTAACATTGTCAAGGTCAACTCGCCGACACTTCAAAGAAACTAAAACAATATTAAATATACAAAACAATAAACACCGTTTAACGGAGTGAATGTTAATGACCTATGACTAATACAGAGACCAGTAATGTGTAACATCGGCATTCGTACAAACAGTGGCACTTCGTGTGCCGGCGGATACGAACAAACATTACATAACTTTGATTGTGTTTGTAAAAAGTTGGGGATTCCCTCCACTACAAGCACATCTTACACGGACACGCTACAAATGTGTGCGTGTAACCTTGCCTTCCTTTACATATTAAACGCCGTCGGGCTATCCCTTTGCGTATCTACAAAAAAAGCCCGACCATAACATATTGTTGCAAGAAAAAGAGAAAATGAATGAGATTGACTGTTATTACTATTATTACTTATTTCGACGGGCTCCTGTGAGAAACGATAAAAGGCTGACCGGTTTACTTTTTATACGTCTTTGAGTAACAACAATGGGACGTAAACGGTATTCAACGAATCATCTGTTTCGACTACCGGCGACACGTGCCACTGCAGTGCACTAACAAAGAGCACAACTTTTTTTTATATCCTATTCAATCAGTGCACACGTTTCCTATTGACGGGAATTGTTTTAAAGTATAATATATTATGATTAAATGGTGAAGTGCGGCGTAATTTAACATGCAAAGCATTTTGTTGACATGTAATAATGGAACGATCAATAATAATAATTGCTGTCAATCATCGCCGCGTTGCATGTACCTACGATACAAATACGCGTGCGTTCGGTCCCAGACTAGCGCAGCGAGTCTAACGGAAGGTAAATACAAATGTCTGTGTATATTTAATTATAAGGCTCTATAAATAGAAAGAGCATTACGTCGTGTTATGCGGTCGGTTACGGCAAGTTATTTTGGTCTGCGCCGTCACGAGCCCCCGTGAATGTCAAGCTCGCGGCAACTAGGTGCTGCGTTGGTTAGGCAACAGGTGGCTTGCATTGCAATCTTAAGTGGAAGTAAACATACCTACCTACTTAATGCTAAGCTATGATTAATGCACCATTAACACGCTTATTGGAGAAACATGCCGCGCTACCGCCGCGAGTTCTAAAACTCTCTCAAGTTCCAAAGCCTTATGCAGTATGCAATGTTGTCGAATGCCTTAGATAAGTTGTAAACTTTGCTAACATTACTGCCAGTATTTCTAGCGATTCCGATGAAGAAACTAATCAAAGTTTTGAAATAAATGCCTTCAAATTATGCATATGATACACATTCTTATTTCCAATAGTATCAACAGAACTGAATAAAGTTAAAAAAATATCTATTCTGTACAACAAACATCAGGTAAAGAGAGTAGTCGGCTTCTTCAAAAGAACATGGGAGTGGGACACTAAAGTTTAATTAATTATAATAGCTAAACCAAAAACAACATTACACAACGTTAAAAGTCTTATATAAAATCTTTTAACTTACAGGTAACTTAAAAAGGTATTACCTATGTGACGGAAATTCGATAACAAAGAGAACCAAAAAAATATGATCAAAGATGACATTCAAACGATTGACATCGAACTAAACGTCACAATTGTAAACAAACAGATTACAAGTGTTACTGACCTAATAAAGCGACCCCTTTCCCACCCAAGACGGTTCAATAAAGAAGTCCCTATAGGTACCTACTATCTCGAGTATATAAAGGAGTGGCGGTCGTGACCTTTTAATGTAAATGTACTTCAATGTATAGGATTATACCTACGTACAAATCACGGATTTAAGAATGTTTCTCTCCCTTGTGGATGTGGCATGGTTTGGGATTTCGGAACGTAACGAGTCTCGTCTGACTTTTACGATGTAATGGTTAGTTTAACATCGTTTGGCGAATTGACTCTCGTCAATTCTGGGGTTGGAAGTAAATTGCAATTTTTGTAAGTGGCTTGAGACGTATGCTTAATAAGTACATTTGATACACATTGAATGTTTATAGGCCGTTAAATTAGTGTAAGTGTCCGAATATTAAAAACTACTGGATTAGAAATATGGTTTTCAACACTTTAATAAAAAAAATTTTGAAGAGGCAAGTGTGGTGTGTAAGGATCGTGCCATATGGGTTTCGGTTCTCTCTACCTACCCCGCTAAGGAAGTGGCGTGAAGTTTAGTTTAGTATAGTTTTAGTTTAATGTAAGTTATGGTACTGTTTACTTACCTTTAGTTTAATGTAAGTTATGGCTGTAGTAAAATAAACATATTTATTCAATACAAAAAGCCGTAGGAATGAAATGTGTAGTTATGCAAGCATTAGATCTGCACTCGGCATTACGAAGTACCCAAAGTTAGCGAAGGATAAATAAAAATGATGTGTGCAAACAAAGTGATGGATTGTTCTGTAAGAGTTATTTACCTTTCCGACTGCAGCCGGAGCGCAGTCCTTGGCAATGGCCCCTTTTACACACGTACACTGTACACATTTATCGATGTTAGTTCGTGTTACGTAACGTTGTTGGCATCATGATTGTTGGCTCAAGGTGATTGCAATGAATATTTCATACGCGATTCAATTACCTCTTGTAAAAGCGTTTAACGTTCATGTTGCCGTGACTTGCTGTGCTCTTTGGGACTCGTTTAGTTAATAGATTTCGTTAGATATTAACTTTGGGAACATTGCTTTTTTTTTGTTTTCTGACATAGTTTATAAAGAATGCAGATCGGTTGAAAAGTTAATTTGGGTAAACAATAATGCAATTCAAACCATAGTATACCTAATTGGAAACCTATAACCTAACTATGTACTAAAATCATGCTCTGCAATGCTTGATGCCACCTTGAATCCTTTACGACAGTTATAAATAAAATGTATTGTTGTGTAAACAACAAGGCAGCATTCGATCAAAGCCATTCTCTGAATGTCATATTGTTTTTTCATACTTTTCTGACTACCATTATCTCGTAGTCGGGTTTTAGTTTTACAACTATTTTGTTATTTAAATTATTTGGGGGTATTATTTTATATGCAATACACAATTTAATATTTACTTTTGCAGATATCGAGTAAGCACAAAAAATTAAAATTTTGAAGTTTAAGAATCAAAATGACTGAATACCACAAATTTTAAATTATTATATTTTTTTAAGTTATGCAGAAACATATATAAATCATCACGCTCTCCCACCGTAGTCGAAACAAAACAGAAGTTACTTTAAGGCCAAATATATTTCATGCAAGCATATAATTGCAACATAAAAAGGTAATTGCGAACCGGCACTGCTAAACGCACGCCGGCCGATGTGATAATGTGCTTGACCTACACGGGCCTTCCCTTGTTATTAATCTGACGTTTTGATTTTAACCGGCGACCGGCAAAGGGAGCCAGCAATTACGTGACGTCACCACGGTTTAACGACCCCATTACAACATTCAACATATTGTATGAATGAATGCAAGCCGCGTGACGAGTGACGTTTTTGTTCACCGTGGATCGCTGCGGTGTAAGGTGCATGTTTTTTTTATGAGACATTTGGAACCTGTTATCGCCAACTCGGTCGAGATTATTGATTCGTCTTTACTTTAAAATTGTATTATTCCCTGTGATGGATAACTTTTTAATAATATGTGCTTACTTTTTAGCACATATCATCGTAAACGTGTTTTAAATGATTTTATCCTAGACAAGTTCCGCCGAACAAAACAAAAAGTACCAACCTATCAGTATCATTACCAAACTCGGTAACAAATTTGAAATTAAGATGATTCCAATTCAGTGAACAGTTCTAAATAATAAAACAAATTCACGCTGTAATCAACATTGGCAGCGCATGCCAAGTGAAATTTTAATAGATGCCGGTTAAGTGGTCAGTGACCCGATGCGGTAGACGTTCGAGGCCGAGCCCATTATCCAAGCACAGCACAATGACACGATTATCGGGCGGCACGCGGGTCCGAGACGGCTCGCATTGATTTTACGAAATCCACATCACGGACTCAGAATGAACGGTCTCCGTCGGCCCATTCATCTCGTTTTCATGTACATACCGCCGCTATTGCGATACGAAAGTGAGAGCGAAATTTACTCGGGCTGCACTACGCACAGCAGCCACGTATTGCCCTAAATACGAAGAGAGAATAGATATCGAACACTGACACGTTAATTGATCGCATGCACTTAAAGCGACATGTGGGAATTGCGACTAGCACAGCGTTTAAATTACAATTGATTTGACATTGAACTTACGATTAGTTGGCAGGTGGTTTGCGTAACTATTACACACTAACTTTGAATGAATTCATAATAGACGGATGATAATAATGATATCCCCAATTTTATTTAAAATAATGTTCTGTGGGATTCATAAATAGCTTTACATTGTAGAGAGATCTACAGGAGGTGACAAGTTTTTGCGTCTGGAAGAGATATGTGGCCTTTTATATTTTTTTTACATTGTCTCGCAATTTTTTTTGCTCTACTCTGCAGAGTTCGTGAAGATTACGATAGCTACAATTACATGTTAATACATAATCGGAGCTAATTTTTGAACCCAACGGTAACAATATTCAAAAAGGAATACAATCATCAGTATCAACTCGCTCGACTCATTCAAATCATCGGATGATTGGCAATCCGGAAGTGCGGAAGCAATTAATTAGCACGAGTACGGATGCAAGACAATCGAGTAGGAAGGCAAACATACATACCCACATCACACACAGCTAAATCTAAATATAGCGGGCGCCGATATCAGCGGCTCGCCCTTGAACCAGTCGCACGGAAACATTTTATTATTATTACCGAGCTGTCGGCGGGCACGAGTATGTCGGGTCGACGACCTCGCAACCACGTGTCTCCTTATCGACAACTATCTAACACGATTGTGGGTAAACAACATACAGAGATAAATGACTAATTCCATAAAGCTCGCCTATTTAAACCATTCATAAATAACAACATACCTACCTAATTAGCATGACGTCACACTAACTTCAACACACGTTATTCAATATTTATGTTTGGCGATATTTTTATAATTCTTTTAATCGATCGAGTTCTGAGTGACTTCATCTCCTCATTAAACGTAGTACACCTTGAACCAGCAGACAAATTACTTTTTAATGCAGTTACATTGGTTTAACATAGAAATCAAGTTTGATTTCTATGTTAAACCAACAAGAAAAGCATAATTAGCAATTTAGCATTATCACCAGGTGATAGAAACGTGTAATTAGAGTGATTGCAAAAGGCCGTGATGGGCGGAAAAGCGTGTACATCGTGGGAAGTGGGACAATGTTACGTAACCGGTATTTGTTCACTGGCCAACCTACACGGACACGGGTACATCCTTACAAATGCGTACGACCTTGAATGTGAACTCGAAAGTGTAAACAGGCACGTGCTCGATGCATTGTTTTATGGCAGCCAGTTGTGGAACGCCGTAACAAACTAGCTAGGATTTAAACGTGAGAAGTGCATAGTGCATCTTACGATTTGCAAAGCAAAATGACCGCTAAATATTATGAAGATATGCCTTTATAATATTTAGCGGTTGTTATGTACGTCGAAGTTAACGTTAAGCTAGAATCGTTACGTTTTCGAACAACTCCAACTCTTAATTTTAAATAATACCTAAAGCTACTCTTATTTTCCATTAAACATAAAAGTAATTATTAGTCTATTTCAATAAAATCGTATCCAGTTTCCACATTGCGAAAAGCTGACTTGCGGCCAATCATGAATTTAGGTCCGATAAAGATACGAAAACCTTTTCAACTTCACGCTGAAACAGACACATACACGTGTCAGACGTCAAGTTTCATTCACGTTGATTCCGTCAAACACACATCCCGTCGGCGCTGCCTCTACATAATGTATGTGCGGGAAATGGAAGTGGCGAAATAGCAGCGAAGCCTAGCGTTTCGATTCCCTTTACCCCATTTTGGAACTGGGAGGCGAACGCACAAATCTCCGCCTGGAAGCGGAGTAATATTTGCCTACACATCAAACTTTCACTATCGCCGTACGCTTTCGTTTTTATATCTGCTAAAAGCTACGGTTTGCTTTGTTATTCCTCGGTGTAACTTTTTATTCTGTTTTGCGTCAGACCTCCCGACATTTTCGCAGTGAAGCGAGTGATCGGTGGGTTTCGGACAGTTTACCGTTAGCCAATTCACGAGTATTGAGAAGCGATTCCGTGAATCAAATTTAGTTTTTGCGCTTGAACAATCTTACCACTCAATATTTAATCAAGGCAAGATATACATTTTTATAAAACTATACTTTGATGTACTAATAATAGTAATAATAGCCTAACCTAGCTCTAAGAACAGATTGTTGTGCATAATCTGAAGCCTGCTTAATAAATTACTTAATTTTAACATTTGATGTGAAATTTTGATCAGAAAAATTAAAAGCCGACATTGCCGTAAGGACATACAATTGACATTATCATAAGTACCTAATACTAATAAATGTACCCACTTGAGAAGTATGCCTCATTTCCATGGGACTCATTTTGAGCATTTGATAAATTGATTAATTTTGTATTAAAAATGTTAAAATTCTTATTTCTGACACTGTGTTATTTAGCACTTACACAAATAATCCTTATGACGAAGCCTTTCAATCGGTATGATAAAGCTACAGGGTACACTTTTTTCTCGTGTAGCGGGTTAAATTCCCGGTTCAACCATGTAATTATTTAAAAATCTATGAATGCAGTTTAAATTGTTTTTTAAATTAAAATAATGTCTTCTTTCAGTAAAAAGTTCCATCTACAATATTCTTTTCAAGGTACCACATGGAGGGAAAGTCCCTCCATGTGGCATAGCAGTGGGACGCCCTGTATACCAGCCTTTCTAAGTCAAATAATCTCAGAAATAAAATAGATACTTGACACAAATTTTGTCGGGATACGATATGTCGATAACCATAACTTGGCTTAGGTATACGCAATCCATACGTCTTAGCCCACCTGTGGCTTAAGTCAAAGACCCAAGTACTTATTGGAAAGCTATAATTTGGCATTATTACATATTTCGCGGAACAACGGAAACACAAATCAATGTGGCTTTTTGTATACGAATAGTTGGATTGCCGAGAAGTAGCATACTAGAAGCTACTTATTACCACGGATAATTAATTCACTCAAGAAATAACGAAGTGTCATCAAATGGGGTGTCTGAAGTATTAATAAAAAAAATGTAGGTGTAAAAATAAATGATTAGATTCACAACGTAATGTTACCGTTGTTTCTAATAGAAACTTAGCCAACTTTAGAAGACAGTCAACATGTACATACAATCGATAGGTTAAAAATTATTACAGAACATTTATTTACGTACGTAAAAAAACGGTTTGTTACTAAAACTTGTTCTTTAGTACCAACTTATTTAAAATGAACTTGGAAGTTAGAAGTAAGAATTTTAAAACAAAAGATTGAATAAATTACTTATGTAGTTTGTTTTTATAAAACAGTTACTATGCTTTAAAATTACTTGCACTTTTTATACAGTTCCTAGAAATCGAAGAAAATATGGAAGAGTAATAAATGGATGGCATGAATATAATATACGTATATTATACCTACGTAATTTATACACTGGTAGTTTGTGTAATAAACGTTAACTGACAAGCCGGGCGAATTTCGAGTTCCAGGTACAAGAGCAAAGCGCCGTCGTTTTCGTCAGATAGTGGGCCATCAATACCGAAATGAATCAGTACCACACAAACAACCTAGGCCAATTGGACTACGTGCTTGCCAACAGGGCTGTCTTCAAGAAGCGGACCAAGATCTATCTTGAAAAGGAAATTATAATTTTTGTAGAAATTATTTAACTTGAAGGTGATGTTAGGAGTCATAAAAACCGTAGAGCTTGTATGAAAAGGATCATGAATGTTGAAGAGGCGTGTGAGGTGTGTAAGGATCGTGCCATATGGCGTTCGGTTCTCTCTGCCTACCCCGCTAGGGAAGTGGTGTGAAATTTAGTTAGTTAGTTATTTAACTTTATTCTAGAGATAAAGCAAGATAAAACATTGCATTATTTTAGCATGAAAATAAAATTAAACTATTACTTTAGACTGGCACAATGACATTCAGTCCAATAAATACGTTCGTAGGTATCATGTTATTGCAGGTCATAAACATAAATTTTTCGCTATTTTTTGTACAAACCACTTAAGCAATACGCGCAGTTATAAATCAGTAGATTAGTAGTCTTAGGTTAGGTTTAAACAATTTCCCCCCCCCCCCGTCCTCGGTCTGCCGTACCGGGGAGGCTTAGTAGTCCCTGTTTACCGGGACAGGGCCGAACAAAGAGGGACTCGGAGGTGGGCCGCGTCTGCTTGAGTTAGGACGAACCAGTCGCGGCACCGGCCGCGGCTCTGTCTGCGGTCGGACGAGGATTGCCGAGGAAGAGAAGGCGCAACGAAAGTTGCTCACTTCCCTATCCTCGGCAACGCGGCAGGGGCGCACTGAGGATGAGTTGTGGTGGGGCGCGGGGAAATCTCTCCCCACGTCGTCAGGGCTCTGCACTCAATTTGGACCGCCGGGTGGAAGGCGGTCCCCCTCCTCGACGAGACACTCTCCGCGTGTCCCTCTGATTCATCAGAGGGCACAGCGTGAGAGTGGGCCTACGACGCCTGATTCCTGGGCGGAGGAGTAGAGACGTGATGGGTGTCCTAGCACGTCTCGGTCCAGCGGGTCAGTGACTCGCGGTTAACAGACCTACCCGACTGGGGAGACGACTGTATGCATCCGGTCGTATCCACCCTTGGCGCGGGCGCCCGATAGCGGGCTGACGGTGAGGCCTAGCGGAGGATTCCTTAGGGGCACCCGCGAAGCCTCAAACGGCGTGGAGAATGCATCCAGGAGTTTTAGTGGGTATACCCCGGCCGCTAACATCTTGCCCGGAGAGGGGGTCTCCTGATGCAGAGGTTTCTGGGAGTCCCACATAACCATCTCGTCCCCCCGAGGCGAAGTGGTATGCGTAACGCATTTCTCCAGGTGAAAAAAAAAAGTTTAAACAACTAAACATTTGCTAAATCCTATAAACTATTGGGTCGAGTACAATAACGTCACAATATAAATAAACTTTTGTTTTGTAGACATTGTGCGGTTACGCGGCGATAGGTGAGCTCTTATAATTTTGCGGGATTTTAGGAAAAAATTACCATCAAAATTAAATAGACATACTTTTTAATTTTGATGGATATTTTTTCGTTGGTAGTTATTTTTTCATCGCGAAAAATAATAACGACATGCATATTCGATTATGCATGTCGTTATGGTTGTAATTTGGGAGTCTTAAGACTGGATAGAGCGGCATAGGTATTATAATTCAGCCCAATAGTGATTAGTATAATCTTTATTGTTTAATTACTAATAAGATAGTTTATATATGTAATTAGACCTTTAATGTCGTCCCTTCCGAACCGACTACAGGAAATTATGGACTTTGATATATTTATAGTATTAAAAAAACGCATTGTAAAGTACTTTCATATAAAATTTTTTTTGTAAGGTGTTTTTTTATTACTGTGATGGTGGGAATCGAACAATAGGCTATTTGACTAAACATTATTTTTAGTCTGTCGGTGAGATTACGAAAAAATAATGTACGTATTTTTTCTATAGTCCAACAAACCCAAAATTAAGATAAACATTTTTTTTAATCTAACTGACGGACTAAATAAAATCTACTTTTCTTTAACCCGGAAAGTTGCCTATTGTGCGATGTAACATACACCCAACGCCATCTATCGGACGACGCTCTATAAAAGCTTTCAATAATCAATCCCCTGCAATAAAAATTCCGAAAAAAACATAAAGTACTTGATAAAAGTAAATATAATCATTTATTGGATGATTATTTTGAGTGATTAAAAACTATAACCAAAATAACCTTTATTCTTTATCCTAGTCATATGGGCATTTCAACCTGTAGTATAATACAGCACTATAACACACAGTAGTATAACACATGAGAACACAAAAAAAGGTTCCTCAACATTAGTTGAGTACTACAGGTTGAGAAACATTATACAACAAATAAATATACTTAAGTGACATTTATAAAGACTACTCTTTACAGATACAATCTTCATTATAAAACAGTTGGCCAGATATTACCAGTAAATGTCAATCACATGACAAAATTTGTAATTGAGAATCAAGCCAATCTTTTTACCAGTTTTATTTTTTTATATCTTTGTGCTTTATACTATATATTATTATTCAGTTAGAAAAAGACATACATACATACTGTCACACCTGCAATCCCTCAAGGGGTAGGCAGAGTCCAAGGGGCTAAACACTCCCTAAACCACATTCAGCCCAAAATAAAATTGAGTAACCCAACTCAATTTTATGGATATGGATAATTGTAAAAAATTAGTGACAAGCAGCTAACTTGTCACCTGCATAATCAAAAATCCAAGACCTATAGCAAGAAACGCAGTTGGTATATTCTTTTTGAATCCCAGACCAACATGGGAAAAATTATTATCATTATTAAGTTTTATCAGACCCTGACAAGGGTTTTGATAAGTTTTTAATAAATAACTGGCAAAAATATTTTACTTTGACTAACACAGTAAAATAAATAAATAAATAAATTCTGAGTGACACACCAATTCCCTAATTCCAAACTAAGCTTATGCTTGTACTACGGATACGAGGTGTATGGATAGACATACTTAAATATGTTTATAAACATCTATGACTCAAGTACAAATGTTCATGTTGATCAGACAAAACATTTGCCCCTAGCAGGATTCGAACCTGCGACCCTTGGTCTTGTGGCCAAGGTCTCTGACCACTCCTTCAACGGGCCAGTCAAAGCTGTTATTTCTAATATTATGAGCTTTGGTTGTATTAACCTGTATTATAATTATATCTGAACTAACATGGACCTTGACTATTGAAATTATTTTATTTCCTGAAATCTTTCACCTTTCTTCAGAATTTAATAAAAATGAAATTCTTTATCAATAACAAATTATGTTAGTCCACAAAATTTAAGCTGGCATGCGCCAGGAGTTGTGGGTTCAATCCCCACCCAGGACAAGGACTGTGTCTGGTTGTTAATATCCAATATTTAAGTATATATACATATGTATTTGTAATACTACTGTTGTTTCTGATATCCGTAAAAGTGCTTAGGCTACTTACCTCAGAGTCAGATCAATCTATGTAATGTTATTTATTTAATAAAATATTTTAATTTGCAATCTATTCCCATAGAGTAAATCCAGTCAATTTATGTTTTTCTGTTTCATGGGATAGAATTGACTATGAGTAATATAATATAATTAACTGACATTTGGTGTAATTTTTCATTAAAAATAAGTATAGGCACATAAGGTACACTATTGGCTTGCAACTATGTACTGCCTTCCGAGCAAGACCTCTTCTTTTCTGATGATTCTTCATCCAAAGAAAGACAGGACAAAAAAGCAAATAGATTCTTCTTTAGCTTCTTTATTTGACTGTTAAATTAAGGAAACTAAAGAAGTTAAATTAATTAATGTGAATATCTGCTTCACATAAATTTCTTATTGGGTTTATGGTACTTCTAAGAGAATAAATTGCAAAACCCATAAGTAACAGCTTATAAACAAAATTAAGTAACAATGTGTAAACAAACAGAAGACAAAATTAAAATTTACCGATTTTACTGTTATCAAAATCTTTTATTTAAAAACATGGCTGTATATAAAAACAGCTACTAAAAAGCAGAGAACCAACAGTATTCTGCTGTTGATGTAAGGACTTACAGAATTTTGGTAACTTAACTATGACCACAGAAGTTTCTTAAATATTCAATGTTTAGTCCTATTTTTTAAACACTTAATAAATTTACCTGGATTGGGTATGAGATTATGTAGGAGACAAGTTAGCCACTTATCACTTTTTCACAATTTTCCATCTAACATGACATAACTTTATTTTTGGTTAAATGGGGTTTTAGGAGCTTGCTGGACTCTGAATACCCATAGAGGATTACAGACATTAGATGTGGTTTAAGGAGTTTGCTCTTTCCTAGGCTCTGCCTACCCCTTCGAGGATCACGGGGGCGATGTTACATATGAAGGTAATGAATTTTCATTAGGGCAAGCGAAGCAAATCCTAATACTATCCCACATCTTTTGCATTTTTATGGTGCACTTTACTGAAAAACTATAACCCTATCACATATAGATTTGGGCCTTAACATAGTAATAGTAATATTATTAAGCAACTGGAAAATAAAAGGTATTATATAGTACAACGCTAATCACAACTATGCACAAATTTACCATAAATCCAGAAACATAAAAGAAATGTAACTTTATATCAGATCCCGAGAAAACATAATATTCTAAATGATAATATGATAATTAAACATGAGTGCATCTGAATTACTTTAAATGCAAAATTAAATATAACCACAATACCCAAAATATGAATGGCTCACTAAATGCAAAATTGGTATTTAATGAATAAGATTGCTGTCAAGTCTTAGGTTATAATTTTTTTACTAATCTTATACCGTAGCACTTACTATTTTCAAATTGGAAATTAATCAATAAGTGTTAAACACTTTAAGTCCATTTAGCTTGCACTGAATGTGTAGGAAATATTAATGGTTTTTATTTAAGATAATTTTTAAGTTCAAAGCACTGGATTTTATATGACAAGTAGCTGAATTACTCATAAATTCAATCTTTATCAGTGTCTTTTGAATATGTGCGGTATATCAAATAGTTGAATACTCACAGTTGAATTTCTATATGGGCCCCCTTGAGGATTATATGGCGACATCGGCCGCGGCGGGGGCCAACCCGGGGCTGGCCCATACCCCGCCGGCGGCTGCTCATAGCTGTTGGGGTATCTGTGCGGCGGCGCCCCGCTCGATTGGAGTAGGGAGTTCAGGGTCGGCGTAGGCCCCGGGGCCTGCGACACCTGTCCCGGAAAGAAGCGCGGCTGCTGCGGTGGCGGTCGCGGTTTGCCGGGAAAACCGGGCCGCGGCGAATAATAATCTCCGCCTTCTGGATAGCGATACTGGCCGTACTGGTCCGTGACCGGACGTTCTCCTGGCCGGTCGTGACCGGGCGCCTCGCCTGCGTCGCGCGGCGGCCCCGAATCGGCCGACATAGGCGATTTACTCTTTGTGTTCACGACGCCATCGGGCGGGACGCGCCCAATGGACTTATCGGTGCCGTTTTGTAATAGAGCGTTCCGAGATTCACTGAGCTGCTCCGTTGGACTCTGCTCTACATTAGCTTCGCTTCGCTGAGACTCAGCCTGCGTCGCAGCCATGTTCGGCTGGTAGCGACCGTCCCTGCTTTAGCGATCGACCGGCTCGCTTACGTTACATCGAAATCGGGCGTCGGATTGCAAAACCGCGACGCGGACACTTCCATCACTAATAAACAAATTAACTACGCACAAATTGTAACGCGAAACGGACGAATTATCGTTCACCGAAGCACACACATCGATCACATATCTACTCCATTGGCGTAAACGAGGTTAGGGAAAAGGTTACATATCTAGCAGGCGCTTTTGTCACGCTATAACAGAACATTTCATATCACTTCCACGTATTTATCACTATGTGTTCGATCACTTACATAAAAACTCATTCCCAATGCTATGTACTATTGGAATACTTGAAAACAGAACAATAGAATCACGAAACTTCCAAAATTATTGGCGTCCGCCATTAAACGGACTTGAAATTCTACAGCGCTTGTCGACGCTTTTGCCTATGTTCACTTCGGTTATAAAAAACAAAATTGTTGAATCAAAGATTGTGGGCTGCTACTACTATTCCTAATGAAATTAATCACTTATTAATAATATATCTATAGTGTACATAACAATAAAAATACAAGAATTATTGAAAAATTTACTAAAAATTATCTGTGCATGTTTACATTTTTGTACTATCGCGACCACGTAGTTACTACAGTTTTACCAACATTACGGCCATCACTTCGTGACAAGTTCCGGTGGCGCCAATGAACTTGTAGCTAAGTTCACATTAGTGATTGGTATTTTTTGGTTAGTAATCACAGTTCTGTTTGTCCTAACTTGTTTTTCATGTTACAATGATATTTCCAATTCATAGTATTATCAAAAACATATAAAAAAGCCCATTAATAAATTCTAAAATTCAAAATTAAAAATTAATTTAAACGTATTGTAATATATTATCTGTGGTGAAGCAAAATAATGCAATGCCTATGATGTCGACTTTTTTCTAATATATATTAGTACTTTATGAAAACCAATATTCTTTTTGTTAATACCAAATACATATTTGAATAGAAAGGATGTTAACTTTAAACTTTCAATAAGTCACGCTTTAATTTTTGGTTTGATTTAAATTTTATAAAAATTTAACTTTTAGAGAGCATCCCAAAAGGGTGAAGTTGAGTTTTCAATTATACGAGAGGGTTAATTGAAGAGAACAGAAATATCAAGTCAATGAATAGATCCAAGCGGTCTTTAAAACCATTTCATCATGATTCAACTCTCGGATTTGATTAACAGGTATATTCTATGTTTGACACACAGACTAATAAAAAAGGTAAGACTCCGCGCGACTAACTAGTCGTCATAGACATGAGGCATCTGCGGAGCTCCCAACTTGTAAAATCTCACTACATGCATAGGGGTAGCTATAGGCTAAATTGTGACAGAGCGGAGTGCTTCTTTTTTTTACTAGTCCGTGGTTTGACGACATTTCTTTTTCCCTCTCATAGTTTATATTGAAACATTCCTAAAAATAATGATGTCTGAAAAAGTATCTGACCTCATATATTTAAATGTATTATGTAGTACAGTATTCTTATCAAGGTCTGTTAGCATTAATTTATCACGACCATAGCTCCTATATTGGTAATAAAATGTTTTGGTAATATCCAAGACTTTAAAAATATTACAAGCAATACACTAGAGTAGGGCAACAGTAAGAAAAAAGGCGGGATTTTAAAGTATTTTGTCTATTTTCCCGCCACACAATTAACAATAATTGTTATCAATGTTATTAATGTCTTGCTCAAAATTCATTAATAATAATGCCACTTTTTAGATGGATCGTGCAGAAGCCAAATTACTAACCAAAAACAAAGACAAGGTATACTTTCTCAACAATCAGCTTTATTATTTTTTACAAAATTTTCAAGTATAACCAAATGTAAAATGTATGTACTTACATGTTTATTGCTAATACGTTTTATTACGTAAAAATATTGAGTTTGAAAATTAGTAAATAGAAAATGTGCTTAGCAATTAGTTTTGTATAACAATCAATGTCCCCTTTCTGTAATATTTGAAATTTTTGCTTATGAAATTCAAGTAATTCCTTTGTATTGGGATTTTGGGCTACAGTACAGGTAAGTATTAAAAGGCAAAATAGAATATGAATAAAATTGTTTTATTTTCATTTTCGTTACACGAGATTTGTTAACATGCTTGCAAAAATATTGTTATCTTTACAATTAAATCTTAGACCGATAATATTATTTCATCTGGTATAGTATGGTGTTAAAAATTGGGTAAGGTATGAACACATCTATTGCTATTTATTACCATTTATCTTCATGGCTATTAAATTACCCTATACAATTTAAAGACCTTTAATTAGAAGACCAATTTATAAAGAACATGCATATAGGTGGATGTGTGGTACTTTAACATTTAAATTGACTGTTCTGATTCATGCTATATAACTATAATTTCACAATTATTTAACTGCAAAATAGTCCTTTTAATTTTAATTGAGCGAAATACTACAATAAATGCCAAATAAATTTTTTTTATTATTAAAGTAACAATGTATTGTTTAATAAAAATCTAAAAAAGTACATATAAATTAGTTATGGCATAAAATTATATCTAAACTATTATGTATATATTTTCATTAAACCTAATTTAAGTACAAAGATCTGGGCGCTTTAACAAAAATAAAAAAATAACAAAATGTGATGACAGATCTGGCAAACATACAAAATGATTTCTTCTATATAATTATAATATGAACAGTTTCACCAATTAGCTACAACTTACAAGTGTTACGTTAAATATTGTGCATAGATTATGACCTTCATAGCATTCACTAACAGATATTGCATGTAAAAATAGTTCTTCATGTAAAATGCCAACATACATTAACAGAGTTCGAAGCGTATTTACACAAAAATTCCGAATAGGAATGTTTTATTCACTACATTCATTATGTCACAGTCGCTTAAATCATTATTTTCGATATGCCTCTATCAATTTATAATTTAATGTATTAATACTGAAACAGTCAAATTTACGCGTACTCTATATTTAAGGCAATCATTGTATAACGTTGAACCTCTTTAAAATATTAAAAGCCAAAACGTCATTATCACATTTCAAACCGAAATCTGCAATGTTCTACGAAACACGGTTATTTTTGTATTGGCGTCGCGGGCTCGCGGCGAGGGGTCAGTGCAACAATCAGGAGGAGCCGAACTCGTCCATCCACGAGAGGTACTTCTGGATGTCGCCCTTGGACACAGATTTGTTGCACTTGGACAGCGCCTCCATGAAGTCCTGCTTCGTCACCGGCAAGTCCAGCTCCTCCTTGGCGAGTTGCTTGATCTGCTCCGGCTTCAGGCCGGCGATTTTTCTGCGCATTGACATCATGGATGCGTCTCTGTAAACGAAAAAAATATTAAGATGTAAGAACGGGATAAAAGCCTTTTGGTATTTTGTTAGGTGGAAAGATGGAGGATTGGTAATAATGTCTAATACTAAAAACGAGTTTTGATAATTTATTAAATTGTGATTTAATTATACTTTTACATAACTACTCGTTACAAGAAGTATTTAACTTTTGACTTTAAAAAAACAATCATTCGTTCTAGGATTTAGACCTAGACCTAGATACATAGGTAACCTTTACTACATTAAAGCTGTAGTTGTGGTTATTGTTGAATTAAATAGCACACATTCAATGCAACACAGCATGTCAAATGAAATCATAGATCAGAAGTAAGATCTTTAGCTTAATTAAGATGATATAAAGGCGGTGGTGACCTGCACACGTTGGTGATGTCGGCGCCGGAGTAGCCGTCGAGCTTGTGCGCGATGGCGCGCAGGTCCACCTCGGCGTCCACCTTCACCTCGCGCAGGTTGATGTGCAGCAGCGCCTCGCGGCCCTCCTGCGTCGGCAGCGGGATGTAGATGCGCTTCTCCAGCCGCCGCCGCAGCGCCTCGTCGATGTCCCACGGGAAGTTTGTCGCCGCCAGGACCATTACCACCTAATAATGTATAATATTAATAATTGGGGTCAAATCGGACCCCCAAATAAACACGGTGCATAACGCTAAGAAGATGATAAAAATAATAATATGAATAAAGGAAGATTTTATCGTATACGACGACAGTATAATTAAGACCGACTTAGGTACTCAAACAAATACTAATTAGCAGAGTATGTTGTCCGTAATAGGTACCAGCATTTTCTTAGCATATGAAATTAAAAATTATATTTTTTTACTTCACACAAGTTGGTGATGTTAGGGCGCTAATTAACATATCGACCCTAATCAACATATTTAATACACCATCACTCTGTTGGGGTGGCGAGGTGACCGAGGTGAGTTCTCCTTAGCGATACGTTGTAACCAGGCAGGTTGTTTATACCACCCCCAGCCACTGTTAGAGTGCGGTCCCGCGTAACGCACCGTCCGATAGGTTCAGTACGGCACGTACGGGCACGATACGTTGTACTGCACGGCTGCGGTCCGGCACGCTCACCTTGGCGGGCTCGTCGGAGGCGGAGCCGAGCCCGTCCATCTGCACGAGCAGCTCGGACTTGACGCGGCGCGACGCCTCGTGCTCGCTGTCGGAGCCGCGCCGCGAGCACAGCGAGTCGATCTCGTCGATGAAGATCGTGCTCGGCGCGTAGAACCGCGCCTGAGAACAGTCACAAACAAAATATCATTCGACAACTACCTATACAATACGTTTTTAAACACCACTCATCGTTGATAGGATTTTTATCCATTGTCAAAACGCACAACACATTCAGTGCCACTGACGTGCTCTACAGTTAGTATCAAGTTTATTACAGAACCAGCTACTCGCGAGGCGAGACCAATTCGTTTCTAAAATGCAACCGACATACGCCAAGACGTCATGAAAACGTTCTAGTTACAGTGAACGTGTGCATGTCGCAGTCATCTGGTTAATTAGCCAGCTAACTGGACGCCTAGGTCGTTCAATAAACGCCGGCATCACAGTTTAAAGAACATCTAGCCAAGTCATTGATCGAAACATAGAAACTAAATGGCTGAAATTCGTGAGAAGACATTGATATTTGAGAAGATAGCTGACACATACATAATGTGATTTTTTCCAATAATAAAAAACATTAACGTCTTCTTACCATTTCAAAGAGCAGCCGCACGAGTTTCTCGGACTCGCCGCGGTACTTGGAGGTGAGCGTGGAGGAGGATACGTTGAAGAACGTGGTCCCGCACTCGGTGGCCACCGCCTTCGCCAGCATGGTTTTGCCCGTGCCCGGTGGGCCCACCATCAACACGCCCTTCCACGGCCGCCGGATGCCCTGGACGAAGGGAGATTGTTGCATCAGTATTTACAAACATTATAGGTTGCATGAAAGAATGTTGGGCTAAATAAAGAAGGGAGAGAATCTCATTAGTGATTCCAAACTTAATAGTTCGCACAATGGGCGGCAGTTTAGGGGTGAGAGCTTCCCGCTCCCCCACCAGCCCGGTAGGTAGTAAAGGCCGCCTTGGGCTAACTATCGATAGTACTCACGAAAAAAGAAAAAAAAAACAGTGCGGCAGTCATGGCTCTGGCGTGGCTCGGTGCAGAAGTCGTGCCCTTGCTGGGCGCTCAACATAGACTCCTTGCATAATTGATTCGGGAATTAGAAATGCTATATAATTGCTATTTTTTGGAAATACATACATACATATAATGGGTTCTACGTAATTATATAAATCGTTAAAATAGAAGGCAATGGATAATAAAGCCTAGACTTGATTTATAGCCTTTTGTCAGGACATATAACCCTTTTATATAGCATCTCTGCTTATCTCCCTACATATACGTATTTTTCCATTTGTCAAACAAATAAAGTTTTATTTAGGACTTGGCGTGATGGCTATCTGATATTCTCAATTTAGATAATTTCTTATTGGCTGTAATACAGTTAATACTAGCAATGTTTACATTTTTAAGTAAGTACAGAGTGTATTCAGTCAATTAACATGCAAGATTTATACAATTTTACTAGACAAGTTACCTTTTACACTACCCGTTGACGATTACGGGCGTGATGTTATAAAAAAAGTTACCTTGAAAAAGTCCGGCATCCACATTGGCAAGACTACGGCTTCTTCTAACAACCGCTTGGCCTCCGCTAGGTCCGCGATGTCATCCCACCGGATGTTGGGGTTCTTTTGTACAATATCTCTTTCTGTAAAAAGGAAAATAAAAAAGTAGCAATTACTACGCAAATTCGTCCCAGTCTAATCATTAGGTCTTTGAGGACTAGTGCCCATAAACAATGAAACGTTGAGCGGCTGGCATTTCGAGTAATGATGGGCATCATTACTCGAAATGTCAGCCGCTCTACAGTAATGATGCCTCACTGCACGCCCCACTTCCTCGTCGGTTCCCATGTTACCTATACTACGCCCTTAGATCCGCCCTTGGCTAGGGTAGCACATTGCGTAATTTACAGCAAGTTTTCATGCATAAATCTACCAACATCACAGAGATCGACTGTGAAATATGTATTTGACGCAGGATCCGTTGTACAACGCACGTACCGAGCATGTCGACGAGGTCCCCGTCGGCGGCGGAGGGCGGCTCGAAGCGGCGCTCCTCCTCTTTGTGCTTCTCGTCGTCGGTGTCGCCGTTGTTGTTGTCCCTGTCTTGCTTGTCTTTGCCGCCGCTGCTGTGGTCTTTGCTATTTGTGTCCTTTGTTTTTGCTGGAACATTAAAAATACAACAGTGAGTATCTTCAGATAGATTTCATTTGGTTTACTGGACAATTAAATTTAAAGGTTATGGTAGGTTATTTTTTAATTGATTGCAGTCACAAAACAGAAAAATCGATGAAGCCAAACTCACATAAATACGCCACTTATCATATTATTTTCTTCTTGTCGATAGATGGCGTTGTATTTTTTGGAGTAATTATAACCCTTATGCTAGTGGCAATAAAGTGTACATTTAAACACAAGCAGTCTACACGTAGTCAACTACGCAGGATTGTGGCTTCACTGCTACGCCCACTTGGCACTTCCACTTGATATTTGTTTCGGGATTGCAGTTGTGATACATATTTTACGCTTATAATAATTAATTAATAATTTGCCCCTACAATATTACATTATGTTATTAAATCGCAGCAGCCTTCAAACAACGGGTTTAAATTTGCTTATGCTGAACTTAATTCGAATCAAATTTGTTACACAAGTATTGTCTCCATTTAACAAAAGCTTTGTTTGGATTTTCGTACCAATGTTATTTTGTTACCAAACACTCGGAAAAAGATAAACTAGATTTCATGACACTTCCCTAGCGGGGTACTATATAAAATTAAACAAAAAATATACGAAAACGAGGGCAGGAAGGCCACGACGAACCTTTCCTATTTTTATTGATCCCACATGTAAAAACGGTGTATGCATGCATCGCGTGCTTGTCCCGACGGTTGTAAGAATTTACTACGAAAGTTGCAGGGAATTGAGCCCCTAAGCATGGCTCGACACGGAAGCGAAGCTAATAGTGAAAGATTATTTCACGTAGTTCTAAGGTTTCATTCATGATTCGATATATTCTCCGATTCACCGATAATAAGCAACTAAAGTAAAGCCGAAATTATAAGTTCAGTTAAGCAGAGTCAAAAGGGCAGCAAGCCCCTTTAACCACATTCAGTCAAAAATTAAACTGGGCAGGGTTAGATGGAAAATTGTGAAAAAGTAGTGACAAGCGGCTAGCTCGTCGCCTACACAATCACACACCCAAAGCCGCATATAATATTCGTCGACTTTTACGACATGCTAGGCAAGAAACACAGATACAGACCAACATGAGACAAAATTTAAATGCGACTGACCACTATGCGCCTTGTTGGCGGCTATTTTGGGGTTCCTCACGTCGGACGTCTTGCGCTGCGAGGTGGTCGCGTTCCGCTGGCCCGGCGCCGTCTTCTTGTTGTCCGTGCGGGCGTTGCGTGGGTTGTTGCGGGCCGACTTCATGGCTGGAGGTCCTCTGTAAACAACACACAAGTTTAGAAAAGCATGTGCCATGTCATTTCTCAATTCTTTTTTCAGATTGTACCTTGCGTGATTAGTTGTCCTTCAAGTTAACTTTCGGGAGATTTTGTTGGTGAAAAATTCCACAAAATCCAATCAATCTTATCTAATACAGGCTCTTTCTTACCCTGGGGTTCGTGACAAGTACACGGAGGGTTCACCTCGAACATCTTATCATTATCTATTATCTAGTAATAAATAAAGAGTTTTTTTTGCAATCCTTTGCATTATTTTGGTCCATAAATATTTGAAATTTTGTAAATGATAATAACAGGTTGACCGTGACCTCAAAAGTTTAGGACTCTATCTTGGAAAGATAATTTTTATATAAGGCTAAGTAACTCACTTGTGTTCTACGCTAGTGGGCGGGGGCCACGCGTTGGGGTCCCTGTCGGGGGGCGGGGGCCAAATGTCGGGGTCTATCTCGTGCGGCGCGGGCGCCCACATCTGGTCCCGGGTAGGCAGGTCCTCGAAGTCTGCAGCACACAACATAAAGTGCATCAAGTTATGAGAAACGGTTCAAGAATGCGTGACCTTAATATTACAAAAAACCAGTTTCAATAGGTGTTTTATTTTTGTGCACCGAAAATGACCTTTTATATATTAACCTCGAATTTAGCAATGACATAAATTTCCCAACATGTTTTTAAGCTAAGGATTCTCATTCAAATTCAAATTGTCCAAATATAAACATTATAAGTAGTAGATACTTGTCCTTTAGGTAAAAAAAAGATCTAAAAACATCCAAAAGCGTCAGAAATATATAAATGCATGCTTTTATTTGTATGATACAAATAAAATACTGCATTTTGTCGCAACTACAAGTGTTAAGTAAAAACCTCGCAACTAAACCTATAAACATTAATCTTTCCATCCTATCAAATGATACCTATTAAAATAAACGCCACACGTCTCCCGACACCCAATCATCAAATTCAATAGAGGGTCATTATCTGTCAATTAAGTTAATTCCGTTTTAGGCGCGAATTCAATCTCGATGTAAAAGAAAGCCGGTTCGTATGGCGTTAGCGGATTAGCGTCGCTCGATTACGTGGGATCTTGTTTACGTTACGTAAACACTAAACTTGATCCGAAGCCACAGTAAAACTGACACCAGCAAGGGATATCCCTTACAACTTGACATCCCGTTATGTTAAGTAATAATTAGAACCGCGTGTCAGTGATAATCATAATCCAAGAGTTATAAAATTGTGTATTCAATCATGTTGTGTTGAAAATATTTTACTACCATACACGGGCAGGACCAATGGTCTACAACAGCTAAAATGTTTGGTTCGCTAATTCTTTAATATTACCTACCTATTGCACGTTTAACCCGTAAACCTTTCAGTAGTTTTGAATGATTTCGTTAATAATATTTTTAATCCTGTGGCTTCTGTTAACAATCATGTAAATAAAGTGGTGCTAAAAAGGATTGGAAACCACTAGGTCAGAAATTCTAGAAATAAAAACTGTTATTTACTACGTTAAACAGATTTTTGATTTTCAACTTTTAATGCTGCGCAACGTGAATACATAATTATAAAAATATAAAAGTTCAAGTTACTAAATCTTACTAATCTATCTTCATTACTGTTTAACTTAACAAACTGTGCGAACAATTACGATATCGATTCCATTAATGTGATACTCTATAAACACAAAATAACGTCTGTATAATATCGTTTGTTGATTTTGTAACAATAATAAATGTACACGAGGCTTTTTTAATTACCGACCACCTTTTATTAATACTTGTCTAAATATATATTAGCAGTTGCTTCATACATTTGTTATTTAGAACTAACTTCAATGTTCTAACGTATAGGCTACAATATACCAAGACTGTATTTCAGTTAAATTACTCAGAATAAGGGGGGCAAATTCATCCATTCATACAAATTATTAGTGTTTATTAATGTAATAATATTAATACACATGTACACATATTAAATCTGTGATTAAATTAAAAATGTCGTTTTTAAATAAAATAAAGAACAGTTTATTGTATAGATTAAGTTTATAAAATATGTATATCTGCTTAGTTAGTCGATTTTGACTATGATGAATTGTACAACGGTGACCGTTCAAGTATTTTAAGATCCACGTTAAATAAATTGCCGGATTTAAAATAGTTACAGATTTTGAAAACTTAATCTCAGTCAGAGTAAATTATCCGTAATTAATCCAATTCAGACGAATGACAGCGGTTTCCGCCGAAGAACATACACTTGAAACTCGTCATTACTAGAAATAAGCATAATACATATTACGAGGACAATGCCCGCATCTAACCTTCGGTAAACTTAATTAGCCAGCCGCCTAATTGTATTATACAAGTTTTACGGTAATGCCTGAAACTGACAAAATATCATGTCTCATATAATTTGTTTGTACAACTTTGCTACCACGCCGCGATTTTCCTGTTACAACCTAAAGGATAGCTAATTAACTGAATGCTATTAAAAGGCATCTAAAAAAAAACTTTACAATATCATATAAAAATAAAGACATGAAATATTTGACATGTACCCATAAGGCGTTCATTAACCCTTAAATAAAAAAATTTACTAAACAATCTATATCGATTTTTGTTTTTGTGTCAATAAAAAATCGTTGATCGATATTTATACACAAAACAGATGAAGCGTTAATTATGTTCGTTAGCGCTACCAAACCATCCGTTGTCACCAGCAGGACCATTACGAACAATCCTGTTCAGCATGCCAACCTGTTTACCTAATCGATTGCCCACGAACGAAGACAGTATAATGAGTAATTACGGATTCCTCATCAAACACAAGTGGAATCATTTACGTCACGGATTCGAGTATACATGTTAATCGAGTCGGCCTTCGGGTCTGCCTGATGCCCGATAAAGGCCCGACGGCCATTATGTCACCGCCACACAATGGCCGACTAGAAGGGAAAGGTATCATCAAATCATTACTACAATTTAATTAAAGATTTTCGGAAGGAATGACGGTCGGCTTATTTCGAACAATAGCCAGACTGTTGGTACAGTATAGACGCAATTAGCGGTAAGATACAGTATTGTGTTCGGGTGTACGAAATACGAATCTCGAGTATTTATCTCGAGTAATGTTTAGGACCAGCGAGCATGTTAAGCCATCTGAATTCTTGGATAGGGGAACCAGACAAGTTAGATTATGGTTACAAATTCATTCAAGTGAGTCGCGAGTCTAAGATACCAACGCTCCAATTACGTCAGTAAGTTAATTTTATCAAATACAAGTTCGCTTAAACTTTCTAAAGTACATACTATTAAAACTAGTCTCCAGCCAGTAATTTATCGACGAGGTGGTCTATTGCGGTCACACTCGAGCGCTCCACTTTTTTGAGTGTTAGTCGATTATGCTAATTAGGCGACATGTGGAATTCAAATTGAAACATTTGCAATTAATAAACACGTTTATAAATGCTTTTGATTTTAGCCGCGGTACTAGAGTTTATTGGGATAGCCTACTAGAAAATTGGTGGTTCAATAAAAAAAAAACTCTAGTTCCAAACTAAGCTTATAAGCTTGTGCTATGGATACTAGGTATACGGATGGACATACTTAATTAAGTTTATAATCATCCATGGATCGAATACAAATGTCCATGGATGTACATCAAACGAAACATTTGCCCCTAGCGGGATTTGAACCCGCGACCCCTCTGACCACTCGACCAACGGGTCAACGGGCCAACTGTCATACATTATGTGTGTATGTACAAAAAATTACGAAGATACACCTTGATAAAATTTCGCGTGACGTCATTACATTACATACTACAAATTTCTGCATTGAGTAACATCAAAGCCCATCACAAAAATATGATTTGCTATATCTCAGCCAATATTTGATGAAGAAAAATACGTGTTCAATATTTTTCGATATTTAACTGACGACCAAAAATCATCTTTTACCCAAAGAATATCCCTGCGTATTAAAACCGCTCTTGACCGACGTGGAGATGTGTCACTGTGGTTAATTATATTACACGACAACTGAGATTGACCAACCGTTAACAGTTCGTTATTGCATTTTGAGCCCATCCTTGAATCAGTTGATGGATGACGCCGTAACGTGAAATGTCGGACTGACAAACTAACGTTTTCGACTCAAATCGCGTGGGTGTATTATAATTAGTACACACAATGTCATGACGACGGAACCTGACTCCTAATTCTGACACAAAATTTTCTGAAAATACTTACTCAAAACATCAGATCAATAAATAAAAACTTCCACAATTTTGAAACGCTTATAGCGCGTATTCCATTTGAGTGTGACGTGATCATACTCACTGAATGTTGGCTAAAATGCCAAAGCAACAGCTTTATCCCAACTCCACACAACTATACACTATATAAAACTTCTAATTATCTGAACCAAAGCGATGGAGTTGTTGCTTATGTCAAACGTAATCTTTCTACAAATTCAGAAGAACCCGATTTTCAACTCTCAGCTTCTGGCCTCATCGTTACGATTAACTCGGATACTGCAATTCTTTGCATATATCGTTCACCCTCAATATCAAACATTGACACATTTCTGTCCTCATTAGGTAACATACTAATAAAACTAAAGAAATATAAAACAGTTGTCATAACCGGAGACATAAACTTAGACATAAAATCCACATCTTCAGACTCTCGTTACCATAATTACCTCAACTTTTTAGCTTTTCACGGCTTCTTACCAGCGCACACTCAACCAACCAGAGACAAAAATTGTCTCGACCATATATTTATCCGATCCAACCTTCAAGCTATTACATTCATCTTTAATGCGACTATCACGGATCACTACGCATCAATGCTCTGTATCAGAAAAAAAATCCTCTTTAAAATAAATAATTTAAAAATCGTCACACAAATAAATTTTTCCGTGCTAGATCAAACTTTCAAACATATTGACTTCTCATCTATTATGAATTCCGATAACCCTGAAATAGCAACGAATAGTCTCATAAATATTATCTCAACCGAAGTAGTTAAAAACAGCACCAGTAAAAAAATACCTGCAAGAAAGAAAATTATCAAACCATGGATTACCCCGGGCTTGCTGCGATGTATACGAACTAGAGATACGCTCCACAAGAAATATAAAAAATCACCAGAAAATGAAATTCATAGGACAACATATATTAGATATCGAAATTTTTGCTCCAAAATAATTAAGAAAATCAAAAGACAATATGACACTCAGGAACTTAACATAGCCCAAAATAACCCGAAACTACTCTGGAATAATATTAAAAGAATAACCAATACTGCGAAACCTTCAGAACCTTCAACCAAATTACTAACTATTGCACCTACTACACTACAATCTTGTAATCAAATTAATAAATACTTTGTGAACATTGCTGAAGACCTCGCCAAAAATATCTCAAAGAAATTGATCACTTCTGAATCATTCCCTGTTACCAAACAGACAACATCTTTCGTAATGGCTGACACTGATACTGATGAAGTAAATACAGCTATTTTATCGCTGAGATCTGATGCTGCCACAGGTAGTGATGGTATTTCCGCGTTAGTACTTAAGAGATATTCATCTACTCTATCACCAATTCTGTCCCACTTGTTTAACTTATGTTTTCACAAAGGTATTTTTCCCTCTGCTCTAAAAAAGGCAATAGTGCACCCTATTTACAAAGAGGGAAACAGGGCTCTAATAGGCAACTACCGCCCGATAGCTATCCTTCCAGCGATCTCTAAGGTTCTTGAGCGTATAGTAAATAATAGACTTGTGAATTATCTTGAGCGTTACAGACTTCTATCATCACAACAATTTGGCTTCAGAAAAAAGAAATCTACCACGCATGCCGTGCAAGAACTGCTGGATAATATAGTCAAGTCACTTAATTCTAACAAAAAAGTCCTAACTGTATTCTTGGATCTTGCCAAAGCCTTTGATACTGTTCCTACTCATATTCTTCTACAGAAGCTCGAAAATCTCGGTATCAGAGGCACACAGCTGGACTTCTTTAACAGTTACCTTACGGGCAGGACTCAATCTATTAAATTAGAAAATCAAGTAAGTGATGAACTCCCCATTCACTATGGTGTCCCTCAGGGTAGCATACTTGGCCCAACCCTCTTTATAACTTATATTAACGACCTGAGCAAACTCAATATACCACACAGTCACATTATTGCATATGCAGATGATACTGCTATTACTTTTACAGCAGATTCCTGGTCCGAGTTAGAAAAAATATCACAAAGAGGGTTAAACACCACTTTTTCATGGCTCGCTAGTCACATGCTTACCTTAAACACATCCAAAACAAAATTCATTACATTTACCATCAGCTCAAGAACTCAACCCTTATTGGTACCATCTTTGAAGGCTCATACCTGCTCAAACTGGTCTGTGTCGTCTTGTGACTGTCCTTTACTCTTACCTGTGGATACTATTAAATACCTTGGTTTAACCCTAGATAAACTACTTAATTTTAAGAGCCATATAAGTATTCTTACGGGTAGAGTGCGTAAGCTTATCTATGTCTTTAAGACTTTGAGGTATGTTGCGAACCCTGCGACCCTTCAAAAGGTGTACTATGCTCTATGTCGGTCAATAATCACTTATTGCATATCCTGCTGGGGAGGTGTTCCAAAAACTTCGCTCAAACCTCTTGAGATTGCACAACGTGCTATTCTTAAGGTGGCAACATTTCGGCCCATTCTCTTTCCAACTAAAGACCTTTACAAGAGCTGTAAGGTCTTGACTGTAAGACAACTTTTTATTTTTAATACCATACAACTTCAACATCGGATATCTTCAGCAATTTCTCAAACAACAAAAAGACGTAAAGACAAGGTGTATAGTGTCCCCTCAACTTCACACTCCTTCACAAAAAACTTCTTCTTTTACTTGGGTCCTTCTTTGTATAACAAAATAAATGCTGAAATCCCTCTGTATAATCTTTCTTTATTTGATTGTAGAAACAGCGTACGATCCCTTCTCCTAAATAAAACTTACGACCAAACCGAAAATTATTTCACAACTATCTCTTGACCAAACGCACTATCATCACGTGCTTAACTCAGATGGACTACACACACTAACTCACCCTCACGCATATATGCATGCCCCTCCATTTAGGAACTAATCTCACTCACACATTACCCGCGATACGAATACTTCGTTTTGTGTACCATAATGTTATAATATCACCGAACTGGTGGGAGCCTGATGACCTGTACAACAGGTATGTAAAATACCTATCACAGGCGTCAGTCTCACACAAACCTACCTATGTCAAAATTTTCATTATGTTACCAAATTGTAATGCCCCTTCTGTTTGTGTTGAGAAAAATAAAATTTATTATTATTTTAAAAAAAAATTAGTATTGTACCAAAGTGTGGGAAAGCAATTTAATGTGGTACAAATCGTAAATTTTAATGCGTTTTCTTGTGACTGCTTTAATGCAGGAAGAAAAAAAGCGTCACGTAATATAATTTGCAATTTAAATTTTGTAAATAAATAAATAGTCTTTAGAAAAACAAAATACAGTTGGTACATATACTCTGTACTTTAAAAATTGTATCATCTATAGGTTCTAATATTATAAAGAGGAAAGATTTGTATTTTTGTGTGTGTGTGTGTGTATGTTTGTATGAATAAACTCAAAAACTACTGTGCCGATTTCAAAAATTATTTCAGTATTGGAAAGCTACATTATCCGGAAGTAACATAGGCTATATTTTATCCCCATATTCCTACAGAAACTGGAACTATGCGGGTGAAACCGCGGGGCGCTGCTAATTAATTAATACAACACTTCAACAATCATGGAGTGAATGTATAGCAATGTTTTTATCGTCATCGCAACACGTGCGGACGTGAGTATATTAACGTTAATACCAACACACGTGTTTAGCTAACAGTCGAGTAAGATGAATGAACATTAGTAGAAAAACAAAACGTAATGATAGTTTGCGGTGAACGGTCGGCAACGATCTTGGTACCTCTGGTGTCGCAAACGTCAGGCTACGGTAACGACTTACCATAAAGCAAGCCTTGTGTATGCCTTGTTTATCACCTTTAGTGGTATAGAAAAATAACTCGGAAATTATACTCCGATGTTCACAAAACAGATTTATCTAACTCATATCTGGTTAGTTATTTCAGTTGGCAAAAAAAAATTTGACTTTGGTAAAAAAATTTTTTTTGGAATTGTTCGGAATTGAACCAACTATACCCCAAGGTGGCCTCTATCGGTACAGATTGGGAGAAATAGGCGTGCCGACATGTCACTGTTGGGATGAACAACTGCCCCACCAGCGGACACCAAACCCAATTCAATATAATATATTATGTTCCTGGTATCTCTTGTTTACAAGATGATGTCATTTTTTACAAATATGTACTGACATCTGATCCCCACTTTCAGTCAATTAGTCAACTAAGTAAACACGTCATTATTACCTATCAATTACAATGATTTCACTATTAAACTAACATCGGACGTATGTAAATATGTGTAAGTTTAAATATTTGTTTTATCGGTTTACAACCGCAACTTTCTTTCATATGTATTGATTTTAGTGCGCTTTTGTATAAATAAATAAAATTAATGTATGTATATGATAGATATTAAATGAATTTAGCACAACCACGTATGAAGATATGAATATCGTTTTTAAATCCATGATAGGTATAAGTTTCTATAGATTATCAAATTAACTTAAACTAATTGGAAACCATAAAACACTTTAACATTGTGTAGTACTTAGCAGCATGGGACAACGGCAGAACCTGCCATATCGATTGCAATCATTTCTCTGCAAAGTCGGCCGACTACAAGTGGCCCATTTCTGTCATTGTTTAATCTTGATAAGCGAAATTTATGCGGACAAAACTTACAATATTTACAAGTTACACACTAAACGTAGGTTAAAGTTTGGCGGAAAGGTGTTTTGGTGTTAATAGGGTTATTAGTATTAAGGGCGAAAGTTTGGTTTAGTTACTCAAACAACTTAATTAGGACTAAGTGGTGTAATGTTCACACCAAATGGAATGTTTTACTTAAAATATACACGGCTGAAAATCTTAGAATTGTAAGCTTAATTAATACCCTACAAACAAACCATTGTTGTTGTTGTTTTGTAATTGAATTTTACTTAACACGTTCGCGTGAGCAACCACATGTCCAAAATGTTGCATAACGGCGCAACCTTTTTTCCATACAAAATAAAGCAACGTGTGAAGACGTCGCGCCATAAGTCATACACCATGTAACCAAGCTACACGGGGCGCAACAAACTACAAAAATGGGATGTAATGCGGCGCAAAGGAGCAACGTTATATGAATTTACTCTTAAATTAGACGTCGGGCGACGTTCCGCCGAAATACATATCATAATCTTTAGGACGTCATAAGACGTTGCGCCGTTTCCTAAGCATATACTCACGACGTCGTACGACGTAGCTCACGCGAACGTGTTAACTCTCAGAGCTCAGTGATCGCAGAAAACTAAGGCAAATCGGACGATCTGAAAGAAGAATGGCAACTCTAAAAGTGATCAAAACTCTTCAAATAAGTCTTTGTTACGCTCGACCCTAGACAAATAAAATATTTGCTGCTTAAAGTAAGGCTTAAATGCCCTATTTAAAGAATAACCTAAATGCTTTGGTAGGGCTATGGCCTAAATAGCTTAATGCCTTGGTAAGGTCAAGGCTAATTGCTTTAAATGCCAATGTTGAAGGCAGGGATCTGTACTCACTGCCCGTGAGAGGCGTGATGGCCTTCTCGCCGTCGTGCTGGAACATCTGGAGAGTGGCCACCGTCGCCTTCAGCTGCTCGTACTCCCGGGCCATCTGCTTCTGGACCTGGAACAGACAGACAATCCCATTGATATATAGATAGATAAATAAAATTTATGTGTAAATGTATGCCTGTTCATAATGTCAGAATAACAGCTTATTACTGAATGCATACAAATCTATGCAGAGTATTTATAAAAAATGTTTTTAAGTTTTTTATTGTTTGGGAGGCAGCACCGAGCATAGGAGGCGGCGGAAAGCAAAATATTTGCACCCTTCTCACCCCCTCAGGGTCAAAAAAATTGGCCATCGCCCCGGGCATCACAAACCCCCGCTATGCCACTGTACTAAGTCGTCAATATCAATGGTGATCGTTGACGAGACATCGTTGGTGCACACTGCACATGTCTCTGAACGATCAAACAACATTGTCTATTACTGTCTCGCTATTGCTGATGTAAAGGTTATGTTATTGGCACCATCGATTGGTTCATAAGGTGTTCAAAACAATTTATATAAAATAGCAGTTCTTGATTTATTAAAATATTATTTATCCTAGGCTAACATATTTATTTAATTAGTGAATGTTATATAAAATGAAATGAGATAATTTTCATGGTGAAATTTTTATCTCAGCAAAATACTTAGATAAATTCTACGCGAATTTCTAGTACGTCTTATTATGAACTAGTTAATTTATGTCGTTAGTACTTTCGTCTGGGGTTTGACTTTTTTTATCGTTGATATAGGCATTTTACTCGTACTGTTAGCTAATAAACAGTTTTTATGAACAATTTGTACTTACAATTACATGATAAGATTGAACTAAACTTCAACACAATCTATAGCTGCTAAAAAACTATGATTGTACAACAGCTATGAACTAATATTACACTGCTTCTATATTTGAGGTAGCTAAGTATTTTACGTTTGGTATCAGAGATGGCCGTCTTAAGGCCAATGGTCACATCTATCTATTATATCTACGATCTATAAGGTAATACCGTCCAAGTTAGTTCACAAAACGGACACATTACTCCCACGCTTGTTCTAGCCTTACAAGTTTTTCCCCGTACCTAGCAATGCCACAGTTTCATTCCGAATATATTTCCAACGCGAATTCTATAGGCGGCAATTTGGATAGACTTCGCTGTCTTTATCTAAAACATGTTTAACGTCGAAGTATTAACGCCTACTCGACTAAAATTCGATCACTCTTGCTTAAGACTTAAGATATTAGAAATAATATTATAGGTATTTATTTGTCTCTCCCTTGAGACACGAAAATAGAAACTGGAATTTAAAACGAAAACGACAAAAAATATTCCATGGGCTGCAAGCTCAGAGGAGAAGCGAACAAACTGTGCATTTTATTGCCCACAATTATAGTCGATGTCTGTTGTGAAGAGATAAAGTTGAATATTTAATTCAAGCGAAACTCAAAACAAAACATCTAATATAACTTCAAGTCATTAGAAACAATTTATTGCGAGACACGAATCCTCTGAAACGCTAGTTAATAGCATTGATGCATTTAGTCCTTCCTGACTAATAATGTTTAGATAATAAAAATTCTACTCTCATATCCTAATGGTTCATTTATATTCTCTTGATTACCTATAAATAAATAATGCATATTAATGGAAGGAAACACTATTTAATGGAATCTTTTATCAAGCGATTTACCTGATTCATCATTTAGTGTGTTAGATAAGGCTTTATATAACAGTTCTGCATATCTTGCAGGAAAATGTGTGTGCAGAATGGAATACGCAAGAAAGCGTCAATAGCAAACATGCAGTTTTTAAAAATGAATTGTGAATTAATTAATTTAAATCAGGCCTACATGATATGTAAAATGTACTGAAATCGGAGAGTAGATACAAAACATATATTCGTTTAAACTTTTTGTGGAATTAGCAAGCGTGACGTCACGTGCCGTACCTCCAACTGACTTTTGCGATGCGCGTTGTCTTAGCGCGGAAAGTGATGTCACGAGTTTTAAAATAAATAGATATTATGATATAGATTAATATAGGTACAAGTACAAGTTCTTATAAGACATTTTTCATTTGCGCCAAGGCTAGCCGATAGCCATGAGAAATAAAATCATGCATATTTTTTCTTAATTAAAGCGAATATAGGAAAAATAGTCATTCGATCGAACAATTTCAATTACATAAATCTTATTCAAATAGAACATGCTGCAAAAACTTAATACGCGCATAATGGATGCTTATTAATTAGCGATGCGAACTTTCACTAACTAGGAACCAATCCCGTCATATTTTTACAAGCTTACAAAAAGCAGTCGATCTAAAATGCAAACTGATACGTCACAGATACACTCCTGCTCGATCCATCGCCTGATGCAAGCACAAAAGTGAAATTTAGATCTCTCACACCGATTAGCACACAATGTTCTCAAATGTACACAATAAAAATGTTAAGCACTTCCCACACAAAATATCAAAATCAGTTGAGTAATATCCGTCCGCGATTCGCGAGACATTACATTCCGATTTTCACCTATTTCGAGTACTAAATGCCCTGACCCAGTTTTGTAAGGTATCACCAATCTTACTGAGGCCGTTACTTGTAGGACGGCTGTAATTAAGAAAACTACCCACATTCCTACCGAATGTTATTGTGCTACTTTTACTTGAGCCGTGAATCGTTACCATATTGCACCTTATTACTACACACGAAAGAGTGTTATGGCGCGGGGTTTCCAAGATTATATAGATCCGTTGGGAGCCCGTTCAGAATTCACCCCAAATGCGTCATTAGCGGCCGATATATTGCTATAAGGTTCAACGAACCAAGTTTGCGGCTTTTAAACGGCCGCCGAGCGAGACCTAGATCTGACTACAAACAAATTACAGTTTAGCACAGCCCGGTGATTCATTATGAGATACCTTATCTTAGGAAAACAATTAACACAATCGACGCACAAGATGCTGTTTCGAAAGCATAACTAATGTTATTGTTGCGTTTTGAATCCACGCTAAGCTTCAACAACTGCTCTGTTTCTGAGGAGAATTGTTAGGGCTATGACTTTGCGTCTAGAGAGAATTATCACTTTCGTGCCTGGTAACTACAATAGATACAAATGAATGGCCTAAAAGTAATATTGGCAATGCTTTTAATTAAAATGTGAGACAGAAACTAAAATATTACGGTTTATTATTGGAAATGGTAGTAGTATGGTTCATAACCATAACCGTAAAGCCGCCTTCACATTAGGTCGTGAGCAGCGCGACAACAGCGCGGCAGCAGCAGATGCCTTCACATAATAAAAACAGCGACGCTGCCGCCGCTTGACAGCAGCGCGTTGCTGAACACAACACTAGATCGGCGCCTACTGTACTGAATGCAATGAACGCACGCGACTGCCGCGCTGTCGTTTATAGTGTAAAATTATTAGCAGCGCGACTGTCGCGCGTTTGTCGCCTAAATGTAAAAGCACTCTAAAAGTAAAAGCGAGGAAGGAACATATTATAGGTACACTATTATAAAATTGATTATTGTAAATAACAACCAAAACTGGATTGAGGATATAATTGCGTTTAACATAAATGGTCGAACACTGTTATTAGTCCTACATAAATTAATTTGTCCTTAAAAAGTCAATAACAAGTAAAATTAAATAAAACAGAAGAAACGTTACATCGTAAATCAACAACAAAGCAAAACGCTAATCAAACAATCAGCTAATCAACCGTGTCCCAATTCAGAGCGTTACTTAACGCTCAGCTCTATAAACCCAGAAAGGAAAAGGTTACCACAACGCCGGAAATTCATAAGGCCCTTTTCCTTCCACACAACAGTTCGCATGCGTGACTGTAACAACACAATTATTGTAATTCATTGTAAAGGAAACACATACCAAATGGGTGAACGTGCGGACACAGGCTCCTGCACTAGCATGGTAGCAACATGAAAATATAAAAGGAACGTGACGTATGACGACAATAGGACAAACACTTGGCTGGGATCCAGTCACCGAATTAGACTAGGTGACCTAAACTCTCGATTGAAAGCCTGCTTCATCTAAATGATATAAGAGTCGGCATTCACGTTTGAAAGGATCAACTTACATAACTTGGTTTTAACAAAACGGCTTTGATGATTAATAATCAAATTTTGATCGAAATATAGGACTAGAGTAAAGACTAACCCTAATTATAAGGATAATCTGATCCTAATAAGAAGAATCTGACGAATTGAGAATCGCCTTCTTATCAGAGTCGGTAAAAAAAGAATAAAAGAAAAACAAAATATGTGGACAATAACATGGCTCCTACGGACAAAGTAGGCTTATGTTCCAAGTATCAGGATTACTAACTAGTCTACCTCAAAACTCACAAGCGAAGTTATCAATAAGTAAATGCGTGCAATTAACTTGACTCGCTCGATGCGAAGCTCGATGGCACATTCGGTAGTGACCCTGCCCCATGCGCCAAGAGTTGTGGGTTCGATCCCCACCCAGGACAAATATTCGTATGATGAATACTTGTGTTTGTTCTGTGTCTGGATGTAAATATTTAATATTTAAGTATATATTTGTAATACCACTGTTGTTTCTGATATCCGTAACACAAGTGCTAAGCTACTTACCTCGGAGTCAGATCAATTTATGTGATGTCGTCGGATATTTTTATTTATTTATATTTATTAAAACGTGAAGTGTGTGGGTACACAAGCAGCGAATCAATGATTTTTAAAAACTCTAAGCACTAAGGGGGAAATATTTTGTTCGTCACGTATCGTTTTCTCGGTAACAAGCCAGGGCTATGGAAGAGAAGCATTACAACGACCCCACGAGTAGCTGTACCTACTCAGAGCCCTTCATCGATGATACCCCTAATTATTTCTGAGGATTCTCCAGGTTGGAACTTAATTATTGATCTCACTTGCTCAGGGGACCAAGCGCTTCACATAGAAAGGGTGTTGTCCAAATGACAGCACGATGCTAAGTATACAAATATGTACAATTGATGCGATTGATTAGGGAAAACACCGCGTAATATTCAAATAACTACTTATGGATAAGTAATCATGTTAGTCATGTTTGTGATAAGTAGTTATTCACCCTCTTGGAACTAGGTAGCATAGCAAGTTTTGTTAAGACCCACCGATTAAAGTTCAATCATACCGGGTGTCAATTAAGAAAGTCCCCGACTGCCGCCAGACAGAAACCATCATCTGCATGTACACTGCGCTTATACAAAAGCGTTCATCATCTGGCTTATTACGGGACCGTTTCAGCTCATTACATTGGCACTTTATGGCCCCGGCACAGAACTAAGCGGAGCGGACCGCAGCTATTTGTCACTGCATCTTACTGATCAGCGAACGTTCTAATGACGAACTGATACGAATAACAAAAGCTTGTGTGAGACATTTTTTGCTCATTTTTGAAGGCAAACGTTTAGTCTATGAATCTATTGTACTATTAGCTTTATGATAGGTCATGTGTAATTGGCGTATTTATAAGACTATTATGTTGTTAACAAAAACGATGCCAGTATAAGAATGTAATGCCGGTTTCTATGGGAAAAAGTATTATCTGTCGCAGTAGTTCCTGCTTCTATGACTGCGGAATATTCAATCATTCCCTAGTTAGGTTAGGTTATTAACTTCAAAGGTACTTAAATGGAATACACGTAATGAACAATGACTTTTAAATTCGAGTCAATGTATGTGTACATTCGTATAGATATATTAATACAAGTATGTAGCTATATGGCAAGTTTTAGTTTATAAATTTTAGTGTGCAAATCTATCGATCATTCATGACTTGCCTTCCGGATGTAATCAAGAAAAGTACAAGAAAAAACGTCTCGCATAGCGGAACACTAAGTCCAACTAAGACACAAAACGATTTACCATCGATACGCACAGAAGACAATTCGACGCGGTGCGAAATGTACGCGTCGCGGTGACACGAAACTTTCAAACTCGGGGATTTGTTACTGTTAGCCTTTGTTACTAGTGTCATGACTTTGACACGTTACCATTAGTCAGGACCAATAGAGCGCCGAAAAACTACGCGAACACTAATACGAGGTACCATTAGCATTGTGGCACACAGATCATTACGAAAACGCGCCCATTGTAACAATAATGAGCCTGCAAATTAACACGAAAAAAAATACATCACTATACCAACACAACATATTAATATTGTAATTTAGCTAATATAGACTTGTATAGTCGTTATAATTGTCGTCATAAATTCAACGAACTGTTGTGTTTTTGTCTCGTTTTATTGTATTAATGTTATTTTTTAACCGACTTCAAAAAAAAGGAGGAGGTTCTCAAATCGACTGTTTTTTTTTTTTTTTCTTATAGCTTTGTTGGCGCATTAGTTCAGACTTCCAACTACTCGAAAGAGGACGCGGGTAAGACGCGGTAATATTGGTTTGGGTTTCGGTGTATGTGGTACCTTCCAAGTGCTTAAGCTTATTACTGTGAGATTGAGTTCCCAATCCTTAGAATTAATTGAACGAGAAAAGAATCAAAACCGACACTTCTTAATAAAGTGTTTTTCAATTCAATATTACAAGGACTACATGTTAAATTGTTCGACCTCTTTAGACTGGGTTTCAACAAAGTACTTAATGTATTTTTTTTTTTCAAGTAAAAAAAACTGCCTTTAATAGCCGCAGTAAAAAAATATTTAAAATTATTGATTACAGTCATTAGAACAATATTAAATAACTTACTGAACCGGACATTAGACAATAGTCCTGCACGGTTGAGTAACGCGGATTGGGGGACGGAAATACTCGCGTCACTACACTGCTAGATAACAGTTTTTTTTTTTCGAGATGACTATCGCCGTAGTTGGCCGAAGGCGGCCTTTAATGCCTACCGGGCTGGCGGGGGAGCGGGAAGACAACAGAAGATAGATACACTTGAGCCAACTGTCACTTTATTTGTCTTTTTCTTACCTGAAATTATCTACTATTTTGTTAATAAGTGATTTTTTTTTATATTAAAGGAAACAAACAAATATACGGCCTGTCTGATAGTAAGTTTAATTAATTAACGTAATTAGTCTTTAATCAAAGCTATTAACTAAGTATATTTTCCTGCAGTAAAATTGTTTTTATGATAATAAATACTTTATTATATTTCAGGTTCAATTTGCAATCGATTAATTCTTTTGTATTAATTAATTCGATCCACTTCATATATAATCATAATAGTTAATACATGAATATAAAGTTAATTTTATTTATATAACCTCAATTACCTATTGTATAATACACAAAGAAAGAGCCAAAATGCTATTATATATTTCCAAGTCAATTTAAATCGCAAGTTGTCAGTTCTGCGGCGAATGGAGCCGAAGAAACATTTTAATAATAAATAGTAAAAGGCGACGATGCCGAACAGTGTTGCCAACAGTGAACTTGTACGCAATTTACTGTTAGGTATTCACCTAAATATTATTGTTGTAGAGAATATTGAATCGAGACATTGTGTTTGCATTTTTTTTTGGTTATCATAACAACTTGGGTTTGGAATGTGCATCCAACCAAAGTTACTGTGCTGGTTCATTTAGTGAACTCAAAACTGCTCTATGGCCACCGACGAACATAGCATAGCGTAGTAAATGGAACATATTGAATGAGCTACGTACGAGGTGCAAAACTTCGGATATTATTTATTATGGACTTATAACAATACATTATTCAAAAAAGTTAGCAGATTTAGTATTTAAAGAACATATTAAAAACCTTTATAATTAAATACCCACTTTAACTGGGTATTCCCGGGTTAAGCTGGGTGAATACCCAGATAAAGTGGGTGCAAAATGTTTATGGAATCGGTTTCATTGCTTAGCCCTGAAACATATTAGATAAAAAAACTGCGTTTTCGCATTTACAATATTATTGTTGATAAAAGCTCTTATCAATCATAACAAAGCTGTTTTACGCACTAAATTACCCCGAAAACGAAAATAGATTACTTTACATTTTAATACTGTAAAGTATGCAATCTTTCTGATATAGAAAGAAGAGTGAATGGAGCGTTAGGAAAACTTCTGGGCAGTAAAGTCTAAAGCCAGAAGGCCCAACTCGCTATTCACAATGCGGTGTTGATTCCTACGCTAACATATGGAAGTGAGAGTTGGGTATGGCAGAAAGAGCATGCAAGTAGAATAAACGCGGTCGAGATGCGTGCGCTACGGAAAATCTGCGGTGTATCGCTCACAGACTGCGTTCGGAATGATGATGTAAGAAAGAGAGTCGGTCTGAAAGACAGCGTCGGAGTCAAGGTAAGAAGAGGCATGCTCCGGTGGTTCGGACATGTGGAAAGAATGGATAACGAAAGATTGCTAAACAGATATACAACGCGAAAGTGGAAGGATGTAGGAGCCGCATAAGGCCCAGGCTCACCTACCACGATCAGATTGGTCGTGTATTAACAGAAAGTGATGTTAGGAGTCATAAAAACCGTAGAGCTTGTATGAAAAGGATTATGAATGTTGAAGAGGCGAGTGAGGTGTGTAAGGATCGTGCCATATAGCGTTCGGTTCTCTCTGCCTACCCTGCTAGGGAAGTGGCGTGAAGTTTAGTTAGTTAGTACATTTTAATAAACGTCGCAAAAACTCTTATTTAATCTTTAACATAACGCCCTTATAAACTTTTAACAATCACATATGGGGTTTGAACCCGTCACATTTGGTTCTTTCGCCAAGATTTCTAACCATTCAACCAAGCGGCTCTCAATCAAAACAAACCACAATTTTCTTTCATTAAAAAAAAATTTCCAATATCTTTTAATATATTCATATAGCTATTTAACGCTGGCAACACTCTAGCCGAGATGAATGTTATTATTCCGTTGCACAATGGATAGGCCACCGCATTTAATTCAATTCGTACCACAATAACGACAGGTTTGGACGGAGCCCCGAGCCTCCATTGTACCGGGAGGGTTATTCGGCCGTAATATAATAAACTGTAAACGAATAAAGCGGACCTTTAATATTTATGTTTCCTTTTTACGGCCAAGTAGTGATATTGTATGATCCACAATGTAACGTATACAATAATGTGCAATTGTATACAATGACGGGTCGAGTACTTTATTAGTTTGATAAAACTATCTTGGTAACGATTACTTACCTACTAATAATGCAATTTTGGGTAATATGTTAATGAGATTTAACTTATGATTTAATATTAACTTTTATGCAAGTAGTACTTGAGGTGCTTTTCACTTGAATAAGCGTAAGGCACAACATAAGTTTATTTAATAAATATTTTTAATGGTTAGTTCAACTAATTCAATTTTGAAAAACGCAGGCATGCAATTTAATACGTACGTAAGTTTCTATATAATCAAATGAAGATAATCTACATAATATGGAGATTTATAAATACAAAATCACGTATCAACAAATAGACGTACGAAATGTGTAACTGATATTCGACAGCTGATTTTCGTGTTGAACTAACATTATCGCGAAATTACACTAATGACTTAATACCGCATGATCGAGTGATGAAACTGGTTGATTAGACGGTTCCTTAATTCACGTGATGGAATTACGTGATAATATGCAAATGCATGGAGCCACGGACTGCGTGCAAGCGAAATTCTCGTGTGGCCAGTAAAAGTGTAACAATATAATTGTAGGCTGCACTGATTGGTAATCTTCGATCGTTCCATTGATTTAACATGGAATATTTCACGTGGCTGAATGGGCAGGAACAAACAATTCAGTTTATTACGGTGGAGATAATGTCGAGTTCCACGATCATTATTCGGGTGTGACTCTTCTAGCTTTGGGGTTACGGAGAATGCTATAATAACTATCGTTTAATCTATGGCTACTATATCGTTACTTTTATATTGCTTTCGGTTTGTTAGTAAAATCTATTGTAAAATGAGTCCTGTGCTAATGTCACCCAAGCATGTGGCGGTTAATATGTATCACTTGAAAAATAATTGTATGTGTAATAAAAACACGAAGTCATCTATTGTACAAAGTAATTTGGTACAATTCCGATTAAAATTGTATCGAATGCATTGTCATGCATTCATTCTATATAGCCAATAAACTATGCTTTTACATGATTCTCTATATGCACCTAAACAACTCTTTGATTGACGTATTTTCCATTAACAAAATAAGATTATGTAGGTACCTCGGAACATTATCACTTTATCACCCAATAAACTTTATCGTAAATGTGATCTTATAAAATGTCAAGTAATTTTTTTGGACTTACTAAGAATAGACTTTAAATTATGCTAAGTATACATATGTATGTATGAATGAATAAAAATCGAGTCGCCTTCTAGGTAAACGTCTCGTTTAAAACCTCCAGATTCTACATCAGACCCATCAAGAATACTAAAGGATTGAAAGTAGGAGCCTCGTTTTTTTGAACACCGTTTTGGCGATACCAGTGTCCGAGCTAGACTAGCTGGTTTCCGTTAATGATCCCAAGAGAAATCAGGTTCTCCCGGTTGGTGTGGACTGGCGATTTGCGTCTGAAATGGCATCATGCAAGATTAATTGCCTACTACATCGGTGAACATGACCGACACTTGCTAATAAAAAGCTGATTATATATAAGTAGTCTTACTATCTGTCGCCCACGACTTTGCTTGCGTGGTTCTAACACAGAAAGTTGTTGTGTGTCGATATTTATCTGATATATAGAAGCCTACGCCGCAAGGTGGATCAAAACGGTTTTTAATATATAATGATGTAGAGCAGTGGATTCTGTAGTTCAAGGATAAGTTCAAGCCGGATTCGGCGATAAGGGTAACCATGATCCTAATTGATTCCGTCTCTCTGATCCAAATTAAATCATTGTCCGCGCAAAATTCAGTTTACAGGATATGGGGTAACCTTTGTTAGATCACAAATAACCTTGAATTGCCAATTTTCATCGTTATCAGTCATACAATATCCATAATTCCAATAGACCTCTTAGTAATCCTAAATACCAGTAAACTAAATCGAAAGTGATGATGATGGATTTATAAGACTAGCCTTAATTTAACCCATTTGAACAAACTCGATCACTATTTGCCGCAATATCGGCAGTATCTAGAACTAATAAAGTCGTTCAGCGCTAGTCGAAAAATATCGTCAAAAATCTCCCGAAGGTTATTTTTTCACGAGCCAGATTAAAAAGATTACGTAATTGTTGCTGTTGGTCCGTCGAGTGTAAAGACACCTTTGTTAGGTTTCACCTCGGCAAAAAGCTGGCTTTACACACAAGGACGCAGGCGCAAGTGTTTCTTGTTATTTATATAACGTGTTATCCTCGCTTACATTGATTCAATATTTGCATTGACTACATAAAATGAGTTTTATTACACAGGCGATGTTTATCGGAGACTTGTTTCGTTATATAGAAAGAAGGAAAATTAGAGCTTAAATATTTAAATTGACTCAACCGTTTGGCCATGGCTTCGACAACTTGGCAACGGGAGTGACTCAGTTTTATGAAAGACGACAAGTAATTAGTTTCATATTAATAATACTTTATAGAAATTATTTTCTGAAATAATTGTTTAATAATAAGAATGTACCTTTATTAAGAAAAGTTATCAATATCGGTAAGGTTAATACAATTACACCTTTAAAAACACCGTAGAAATTGGTTTCCGCGTATTTAGATTGCAAACATAGTTACCATTATAATTGATTTAGATTCTAAACATAACTGCTATAAGTTGACAAATAAAATAAATATATAATTTCAATCCAGACGTTAATTGTCTTAAAACCTTGATTATCGTTAAATAAGAGTTTCCCTGGCCATCATGATTAGAACTGCATTCATGTTGTCTTGGATGACTATGTTGAAGGTAGCACAATCACATACCCAAAACCCCATAGTCATTAGTCGCCTTTTACGACATGCTAGGCAAGAAACACAGTTGGCACATTATATTTATGTCCCAGACCAACATGGAACTTATTTTTAATCCATAAGGTTCTACTAGGGATACGAACAGCTAAACCAGCCCATTGTCCAACCCCACCCATTATCTCATGATGGTCTGGGACTTAAAAGAATGTGCCAACTGTGGTTCTTGCCTAGCATGGCGTAAAAGACGACTAATGGTTTATCGGGTTTTGTGTAGGCGATAAGCTAGCCACTTGTCACTACTTTTTCACAATTTTCCATCTAACCCAGCCCTGTTTTATTTTTGGCTGAATAAAACAGGGCTGGGGCCTGCTGCCGCTTTGACTCTGCCTGCCCCTCCGGGGTTTATGGGCGTGATGTTATGTATGTATGTGAACGTGTTGTAATATATCACATAGCGTAAATATCATTGTGACAAACATTTACAATATATTTATAAAGTTTTATAAAGTTCAGTTAAATTGACATAAGATTATTTTGTAGGCGTGAGCGTCATGAGTTTCAATTAGTTCGACCAAGTACAGAACGCGCCGAATTAGTTTTCAACATATAGTATAAAAACGCAGACAATTTAGATTTAGACATTATAAAAATGGACTATAAAAACCATTTACCAGTCCAGTAGGCAGTAAATTGGTTTCAGTCTTCGCGATTTAAAATTCAAAAACTGGAACATTCTAAATTTATAATGCAATATTTACCTGCCAGACCATTTGTTAGGGTTTACCAGGTACCTGCGATTCCCGCGTGAGGGCCATGTGACTGAATCGAATGGACGATAACCTAGCACATTGTTCTCAAACACACAAATATATACAAGGAATAGTATAAATAAGCATGAACTGCTTTGGTGATTAAACTAATTTAAAACTACTGCAATCATAAAATTTGTAGATAAGCCTTCTTAAAAGGATTAGTGGATTAGTGGATATTTCTAATAAATAGTTCGTTTTTATCAATTTACTTAAATAAATATGCTATAATATGTTAAAGAAGCAAGTGAGGTGTGTAAGGATCGTGACATGGCGTTGGGTTCCCTCTGCCTACCCCGCTAGGGAAGTGGGGTGAAGTTTAGTTAGTTAGTTGGTTATAATATGAACATATTCAATTTAAAAAAAAATGTAACTCTACAGATTAGCCATACAGGATGTTCACAAATGCAAATTGATTAAGTAAAGTTTTTGAATATTCAATACAAAACATTTGCATAGAAAAAAATCACACATAATGGGTCAATATGGACTTTCTATTTGTTTTTTCTTGCAACATCCACACACTTATTATTAGAAGCATGTGTGGGTGTAGAGTGAATGATTCAGTGTGAGTACCATTGACCTCAGGCAAATTAATGTTGAACATTCAATTGAGCTTTGAAAGACGCGTCTGATTGGTTGTTAAAAGTTCATGTTCAGGTCTTTCTTTTGTACTTACACAATGTGAAAATCGATTGGTGGAATCCTTTATGAGTTGATAAGTTAATGACACCAACAATGTTTTTTAAAGAATTGTTGTTCACATATAAAAATACTTAGTATTTTAATTACTCAGTAGTATTTTTTTTCCAATATTGTAATTATTTAAACAATAATACTGAAATGTATGCTTGGGATTTTGAATATTAGTTTTGACAGATAAAATTTGTAAAATAAAAATATTCATACAGCATAGACAAAAGTGTAAGATAAAAGATGTTGGTTTTACTTCAATGTTTCAAATTAACATAGCTTGCAGATACTAATGATAACTATTTATTTAGATAGTGTATATTTTGTTTAAAGTAGGTAAGTAGTTCAAACCTTCAGCAAAAGAGAATCATTGAAGTCTGTAGATAATTTGACTACAAGTAGAAAGCCAAATTAATGTATATTAAACATACAGCATTGTTAATTGAACAGCTGGGTTAATTAACAATCAGACAGCTACAAATTTAGCTCAAGTTTAGCTCAAGGATGTCTCATTGTCTGTCATTTGATTAAATGTACAACTGCTTGTTCCCTTTTAGTTAGTGATTAATTATTAGTCTCTTAGTGATGTACCTACAACATGTAAATTTTGTTCATACTGCTTCAAACAGTTACTGAAGGTAGAAGAACAATAAGGTACAAAGATCAAATGACACGCTTGTTTTTGCTTAAATCATATTGCATAAATAAAAGATAATTAATTAATTACTTTGAATTTACAAATGTACATAGGTATAATAAAGAAAGATATAAAATCAAATCATGCTCGTAATCATCAAAGGAGTAAAAGCCGTCCAAGGAGTGGTAAACTCCTTTGACGACTTTTAGCCAAAAATTTAATTGAGTATGTTGGAATTAATTGTGAACAAGTAGTGTCAAGTGTTAGGTTGTTGCCTTCACAATCAAACTCAATCTCAATACACCAATAATCGGCTTCCATCCTTTTACAACAAACAACTCAGTTGATACATCCATCTCCTTTTAAGTCCCATATCAACATGAGCCAGACATACAAATGTGCTCTAAATAATTAATAAATAAATAATAAATTCTCCAGACTGACACACCAATTCCCTAGTTCCAAACTAAGCATATAATCTTGTGCTATGGATACTAGGTGAATGGATAGACATACTTAAAAATGTTTATAAACATGCATGACTCGAGTACAAATTTCCATGTCCATCACACAAAACATTTGCCCCTAGTGGGATTAGAACCCACAACCCTCAGTTTTGTGGATTTTGTGGATCTCTGACCACTTAACCAACGGGCCTGTCAAAATGAGATGTTTAAGAAAGCATATTTCATACTAAATTGTTGTCTTGTAAAGCCCAAAAATCAGTGTATGAGAGAAAGTCACCAAGGTATTTTTAAATATGATTCAGCAGCATTTATGTTCAAACTGCCATAAATGGGTCTTGGAAATAGTAAGTTCTTCTGTGACAGTACTACACAAATAGTCCATTACCTCCCAGGATGTTATGCTCAAACAATGAGCCAATCAAGTAAAATGAGATGTTTACAAATTGGCTTTCTGACTACATTATGTTTGTAAATGGATGTTGAATATTACAAAATATCTTAAATATGAAGTACCAAATAAATAACTATACTTATTATTGATTTAAAATATGTTTAAGAAATGCAGAAAATAATCCTGGTACAATAGTGAGGTGTTTTCTGTATTATAGAGAAAATGAATACATTAGAAAGGTTTAAGACATAATAAGCATATTTTGATTGACTATATGCATTGGGGATCCTAGCATTGAAACAGTACAACATTATCTACACTCAGTGCGGGCCCCATTTCAAGAATTATCCGCAGATCTCAAATACGTTGCACTGCCGCTACACCATCCAAAACTACATTATAGATAAACATCATATTTAGGTCACAGCACTAGTAGCGAGTAAGTGAATAGATAAAATATTGTTTACTATTATCAAGTTCATTAGTAACATCCTATACTTTATAGTCACATTCTTCCGATGTAAACATAGGTTATTAGGAATAAACAAGGCATTATTAAACAATAAAGATAATATCTATGATGATAACCATTTATACAAGACAATTCTAAACAAGCCTTCACACACAAGTTATTACAGACAATTTATGGCTTAGAGAGAAAACTAGTTAACTGCTTTTCAGCTGCAATTAAGAAATCATTAATTAGTTTCATGAGATGAAACTAAATATATGTGAAGAAGCTAACAGACATGTAATTTGTACACTGCTTCTATTCCTTATTCTTATTCTACAAGCATTAATGCTTTGATACCTAATGATCAACTGATAAACTTTTTGAAATTGATTCAATAGAATTCAAATGAAATATTTGTTAATTTGGAAATTTATAATAACACAAATTGATTAATCTAAATTGTCTCCAAACTAAACAAAATATTCTCCTGACGGAGACTATGCTATAAAATGTAATAAATGTTATGATCCCCTTTGATCTTAAGATTCTCTACTCACCAGATACTTGGTAAGCACCAAGATATTGCTCAGAAAAAATTACATATATGGTCATTTCAAATACCAAATTAAAATTCTAAAATAAATTTTATTGATACATATAACCCAAGACACTGAGACAGAGATGATAAACAAAGCTAACCCAGAGACACCTGTTACCAAAACTTCCAAAAAAGGGTTATAAACAAATAATGTCCTGCAAAGTAATCTCAGCTTCGCGGGTGGCCTTCCGGCTGTCTCAAAACGGCAATTCTAATTAACACTGTTATCATAAAAGGAAATGTCAGCACTACTCAAGGTAAGCAACTAAAAACTACGTTGGAAAAAAGAAAATGTGCAGTGAAACTCGCGTTACTCACCAGTTGCCACTTGGACTTGCGCGTGGGGTCTGCGATGGTGATCAGTAGCCTGTGGATCATCTGCACCGTCCCCTCGTAATAAACGAGGGCCGATTCATAGTTCCCCATCAGTGCCATTTCCCGGGCCAGCTTCGTATTCTCGCATATTTCTCCAACAGAAACTGCCATTATTGTCATTCCCGCTGCGTACATGTAACGATCCCTCCGTGAAAATTTTACGGTTCTTCTACAAAACCTCAGAATTTAACGTGAGATATCCACACGAGATCCGAATGTACCACTTCGCATTTTTACAACACAACCCACCGAACTCCCATAGTATTTTTGCTGTAATCACATTATAATTTGGAATCGTATGTTTTTGTCACAGATTTCTTGTCTCATGACTGTGTGAAATTTATAAAATGAAGACCATATTTTTTGAGACAAAACAAACTTATCAATTTCGTTCGACAATCCACAATCACAATTGCAGGTCAACTGCCAACCTCTATTCCTTTCAACCAATCACAAGAGAGAAAATATTTTTCTGTGGTTGGTAGTACGTAAAGTAAAGTTTGTTTTCAATTACAATACTGATATATTTGATTATCGATTAAAGTACAACTCTAGAATTGAGTAAGGAAATCCAAAATCAAATTTTAAGTTCTAATTAATTAATTGATTGTAATGTTGTTAATTGCGGGCGCAAAATTATTGCCGGGCCCGTCTAAAACCTTTGTCACGGCACATGCTGAGCCATTTGGACCCATTTGGTACTTTAATGTTTGATTTTGTTGTTTGTGTATTAATGTAAAGTTATTGTATTTTAGTGCCAAATAAACGTTTATTCATTCATTCATTAATTCAAATATAGCAATTTGGTAGCATGAGAAAAAATTAAAGTGGATACATATAATTAAAATGGATGGACGTTTTGGTCAGCAGTCCCCTAATATTGTCCTTTTTGTTTATTTCTTTTGATGAGGATCTCGTTTTAAAATGATTATTAATTTTATTTGTGTCTCATATTAGACAAACAAAGCGTATATGTAATTCCTCACTCATGTACGACTTGAGTAAAGAGTTATTGACCTCTGGTGACAGTTTGCATTAATGAGATTCAATTTGAATCTTGATTTTTTCATCAATGAAAATAGATTAAAATTATAAGAGTCACTTTTTTCACCACTGTTATACTATTACCTTTAAGCCAAACTCACCTAGGCCATTAATCACATACTACACTACAGGCACGGACTAGTAAAAAAAGAAGGATTCCACGCTGTCATGCCTGTAGCCACGTTTATGCATGTGTGAGTGAGATACATAAGGATCCCAGATGTCGGATATCTGTCAGTGGGAGCACTTAATATGTCAATGTGTAACGTAAGTTGCGTGTCAAGGTGGAGCACCTGAGGAGCTTCAATGTCTAGTTAGTGGCGCGGAGTCCTTCTTTTTTTACTAGTCCGTGACTACAGAAGTAACTACGGAATCAGGATTGGCCGATCTTATTTAAGTCTATAACAGCTTACCTTACTAGTCCTTTAACATACAACATACTTTCACCGTTTCGAGAGGGTTTTATTAACTTTAAATACTAACCCACCTCTAAAAAGTAGTTATGACTTCGTAACCCAAGTTCCAACCGTACACAAGTGTTGGAATATTTTTTCTTCTCGATTATAGATGCGTTGATTGTATTTGGGAGCAATTATAATTCTTATGTAGGGAGAATTATGGTATACATTAGTATACCGCTCGATAGGCCAATATCGATTGTCTATAGCATATCGATTGTTGAACTATCGATAGTATCGATAGTTTCGATCGCTGCTAACCAATGAACAATCAATCACTAATATTGATCTTCAATACCGACTAAACTATCGAAGAGCAATACTATCGATCGTATAGATGATTTGGCAGTTAAACTATCGAGTTTTCGGCAAAACTAGTAAACATTTATCTGGCACTACTGACAATCAATTCTGCGTTACCACGCGCAATGGATTGGCTTCAATGCCACGCCCACTTGGCACTTCCACTTAATATTTGTATTGTTCCAGGGCGGTATTGGTGGGAAGTTATGTATGTAACTAATTAAAACAAAATTAGTAATTAAATAAAACCAAACTGTTTAACAATAAACATTATATTGGATAATAATTCTAAGTATTATACATAGTATGAAACATATAAATACAATCTCCAGTTACACAGTAATCTCCTTATTCATAAAAAATCACGAACGTCTATAAGTAGCATATTATTGTAGATTAATTTCCCCATTTACTGCGATATTGCCGAAAATTAAGAGGCAAAAAAATCCTACATATCTAGCTCAGATTACGACGTTTGTCTGTGAATGTTTATGAATACCTTCTTAAAAATATTTACATCAGGAGATTCCAGGTCGTACTTAGACCTTTATTCAGCAAAAATAAAACTAGAACAGTAAAATTTTATTTTTCCCAAGCAAAGACCAAGTACGATTTACAAATCTCTATTTAATAAACCTTGTAATCCTGTTTTATATTCAATGTTTGTCGATTTAGATCCACGTTTTAGATGAATACGAAGGAAATTTCAGTTGGATATTGAAACAGAGGCGGACCAAGGGCCGGTAGAAAAAAAATATTTTTGTTATCTATTCAACTTAGATCATGGAAGTAAATCAATCTTAGATAACAAATCAAATCAACCTGACGATTACTCAATCTTCCTCTATCCTGACCATTTTATAACATAATGAAGAGCAATGGTTTGAAATTTACAATTATAACTAATATACATAATAGAATTGAGTATATTGTTCTTTAAAGATACCGTTTTATTAAATATCATAATTTACAAATAAAGCATATCTGAATTTGGGTACAAAAAATATACATCAAAACTATAAACATTTTAATTCTTTACTGTACAGTTATACACTGGACAAGAATTTAGTTAAAGCACTGTGCACATCTTTGGGTAGTGAATTGGAAATAAAGTGTTGATATAGAACTAAATCCATAACGAGATACACACAAATGAATCTAATATAAGTATAATAAGATGAAACAAGTATAATATAAAAATGTATTTATGTATTTTTTGTTTGCGCAATTTCGAAGTTTTCACGTTATACAAAGGTTGAAATATAAGTATACGCATAGTATTTTTGAAGTGAAAGAAAAAAAAAATTAATGTTTTCCAATCACAAAACCAAGTCGGTTGTTGATGAAAACGACTGTCATGAATATTTTATAGCTATTTTCTTTGTATAATCATAAGGGATTTTACCCTGCAATATTTCTGTTATATTAATTATGAAAAACATGATGTTTTTCTAATTCGGTAGGACACGGTGATGTACTTGTAAAGACTTTTACATAAGTGATTTATCTATAGCATGTAACAGTTGTCTAATATTTTGAATACTGTAAATAATCAAGAATTTAACGTGTACAAACAACAATACATAAAATAAACATCAATTAAGTAGGTATTAAATTAGTTTAACTTGTGTATCACTACATATAACAAGTCAAGATATACAAAAAACTTAAACCTAAAAAGTAACATTCAATTTATTTTGAATAAAAAAAAAACATATCATAGTACTGAACTATTTGGTGTGACACTTTGTAATCCTAGCACCAAATTTTATTATGTACAACTTAAATGAAAAGTACGAGAAAAGACAAGATAGAGACTAGGCAGAATATAATCGTTGTGGCGTCGAAAAAATATGGCATTTAGAGTTCGATACGCGGAAGACGGTAGAAGAAGCGAAAGAATAATTCTAACAACGTGCCTCATTTCAAACAGTAGCGGACACTTTATTCCACACATTGCATCAAAATGATAATATGATTTATAAATATCTATCGTACGTCATTTAAACTATTGTCTATAATTTATTCAGGTGTCCCCGAGTCCGCCACTGTTATAGCGTATATCGTGTAATTATTAGTATCATTTTTCAAAAATAGCCTTAGTGCATTCCTATTGAGGTGTAGCAAAATATTTTAAACACTCTTATTTGTGACGGAACTACTCGCTTATTGAATTATTGCTAAAAACGGTATTGGGATGCGATGTTACATATTGGCAGAAGGTTTGTAAGCTGTGCAGTACTACTTATAAGTGCTAAGAAAGACCCAGTAAACTATTTACCTGTATTGTTTGTCAATGTAAAAATACCTAGCATCGTACGACCTAAGCGCTTCACCTAACACGTAAAGTAAAAATCCTAATGTCATCCTTTAATCATGGCAATAAAGCTCATTTTCTATTAACATCGATTTCGTCACAACATTAAGTTACACCTACATAGTACAAGTTACAATGCTTAGTGTTTTCCTCGATGAGATGAGAAAATACGGAATATTTATGTTGGGATCAAACTGGAGCAATACCCTTATTTGCATACAAATTAGTTAAGCTAAATTAACGCTAGCCTCTACCACCGTTTGATCAAGCCCTTAAATAGGCTAAATAATATCTAATTGCCTATGGATTAGTCGGTGCAGGAATAATCTAATTATCTAACACTGAGATAACGTTTGAAATCTGTTACACAGATTATGAGATTACCCCACGAAATAAATACTTCCTTTACATTATTTTACATGCTATGGCGTTTAAAATAAATGATAATATATGTATAGATATATAATCGTCTTAGCCCCAATCTAGTGACGTTACATTAACACTAACATATGTACTGGAAAGTAGAACATTTAGGTTGTAATTGTTCCTTAAGAACATTTCAATTAGTGATCTTTTATATTTTTGTAACCTCAAGTGTATGTAACACTTGACGCAGTTATTTATTTGAATCCAGTGAAGGTGGTTTTCTATACCTAGTTTATAACGGTCTGATCTCAAGAAAGTAATAAAAATATACAATAGCGTTTCTATAAATCGGTTTATTTGAGTTACCGATTATTGTAGATTGCAATAGTCTGTAACTCATCTCTACCGCTCGAACCCCAGCTCTAGTTCCTGAATACACCCCTGCCTGTACCAAATTAATAGGATATTAGAATTTTCATAGTATATATAATATATTTACCTTATGAAGCAACATTTATATATCACAATGTTTGATGGTCCAACTCTTTTGCAACTTTTCCAAAAGAAAAACATACCTAGTCTTTCAAAAATTAAAACAAAATAGTAATTAAATATTCGACCCATTTTATAATATTTTTTAGTCAAATAGGCACTATTAGTAAAATAATGTGTATTGTAAGAACTTGACCAAAGATGGACATTCAGATACCAAAATCATTTTGGTATAAATTACTAAACGAAAGTTATTCATTTCATAAAGACTCGATTACTTTTCAGTAACTTAAGAATCTAACATCTTTTCGAAATACTATGCTAGCTTTCACGATACTATTATAATCTATTCACAATCATTGTTCAATATACTCAAATAAAAGTATATTTTTGGCCAGTTGCCTATGGGCCGACAATATCTATAGTAATAATATTTTCCAATATTTATATTAACACCACAGACTAGTAAAAAAAGAAGGACTCCGCGCCGCTAACTAGACGTTGAAGCTCCTGAGGTGCTCCAACTTGACACGCAACTTACGTCACACATTGACATAATAAGTGCTCCAAGATATCCGATATCTAGTATCCACAAGTATCTGACTCACACATACATAAACGTGGCTTCACACTATAGTATGACAACATGGAGTCCTTCTTTTTTACTAGTCAGTGACTAACACATAGCTACCACAATAATACATTCATTTACTTATTAAAATATGCTGGACTGAATGTATTGAGCTTGTATATATTAGAACTGGGCCATATAGTTCCCATCCAAGCTATACTCTAAGGGTATAAATGTATTTGAAGCAATTTCTATAAATTAGTGCATTTTTAATGGCACTACGGGTTAAATAGTGTTTAGGGACTATTATGCATAATTGACCAATAAAGCAAATATCTTTATAGAACAAAGTTACTGAGTACATAACTAAATAATATGAGCACCTTTATTATAGAAATATAATATTTAAGGATTATATATAGGCGGCCATAGTTTTTAGTAATTTTACGCTGTTTCATTTTTCATAGCTTATTTTTTAATGCTTGTGGGCAGACTAAACATGCTAGATTTCCAGGGCAAGCAACACATTTGCAGATCTAGATGTAGAATCATAACAAATTATTTATTATGTGATCCAAAGAGCCAGATTGTCTTGTCTTAGTCTAACATTGTCAACACTTTACACTCTCTGTAGGATATTTTTTTTAAAATCAGACTCGTCTGATCTCGTTCTCATAACAGCATTAATAATATAGTTCAAATGTAATAAAGTTCATAATTATGTGTATAGCACTAGAATTGTTGTGTATGTTACAGTCAATTCGCAAATTTATTTACACATTGATCTTGATAAACATTTACCCACATTAGCATATCATAGGCAATATGAATAGGCTAGATGACTAAAAATTCTGTAAAATCCGTCAGTTAGATTATAAAAAAATATTGAACACATTTTTTATTTATTTGTCTAACAATCATTGACGAGGATACAATGCATTCAAGTTGCGCGTGAAGTCACGCTTTCGTAAAATTTTTACAAAATATTGACGTCGCAAGGCCCCAGTCCAAAACTTTGATGCTCTCTATCTTTGTGATTTTTTGTTCATTTGATAAAGCGAAAAATATGTGTCTTGTATTTTTGTATAATTTAACTGACGGACTAAATTGAATTATAGTTTCTTAATACAGTCATCATCCCTATTGAATTAATTGTTGTAATGCATTTGTTATGGATGAAGCTTAGTGTAAATTGATACAAAATTCATGTAGCAAATGGTTGATTACCCATTCTTTTTCAACTTGAGTACACTTGATCCAATTTAGCCAAAGATCAAATGTGGCTAGCCGAAATAGGTAATAAATAAAAAAATTGTCATAAACAAATATGAGATACACAATTGTATATTTTGACATATTGGTGAATAAAGAAGAGAATGTCTCAAGCATTAGGCTAGTTAAGATTATCAATTCTTGTTCTTAGCTGTGACTCGAGCTGTTAGTGGTACTTTTGAGATACAGTACAGATGCTCTGTAAAATAACTTTGCCCAAATCAATGTATAACTAACTAACTAAAGGGCGGAAGTGGCGTGAAGTTTAGTTAGTTAGTTATCAATGTATAAATATTGTGTATTGTATATTGCACTTATTGAAACCACACAGTGCAAATTGAGATTGATTGACAATGTATAACACTTCATCATATAACAAAAATTCTCCCAGTAGACCATTTTATCCCACAGAGTCTAGCTAATAGTGCTAACAAACAAATAACAAGTAGATCAAAGCCCTGTTTACAATAATTTATTACGGATACACCTTAATAGTTTTGTATGTGTATTTCTTTTACCTTTTTCAGCAAAAACTGCATTACCTGGTCTATTACGACATTGGTATAAACTATGCATTAACTAATTTACATATAAAAGACAAACATGGATTCAGTAATCAAGATATTGTTGGAGTTTTGGAATGAAGTCTTATAGTGATGTATCAGTACAGATTTCATTTCAGGAGGTGAGGGAACAACTGACAACCTTTTCCTGAATCCACATCTGTCTGAATACAGGTTGGAAGCATAAGCATTAGCATTCTTCAGGGAAACAGCTTCTAGTTAACAGCTAATATAATCTATAAATTTTGCTCAAATAGTTTGGTGGGCCGGTGAATTCTAGAAAGGCTTTTGTAAGCTCATGCCTCCTTAAACTACAAGCCAAGATCTTGTGCCGACAAGGGAACTATATTCTAATTTTCAAATTCGTGGGTTTGCTATTGTTAATTGTTTGATCTATGTGGAATGCGCCTAGAGGGCTACGTAGCACAGGTTGTACGCCGCGCTTACACTTTCCTAACACAAATGGCACACTGCGTAGGAATTTTTGCAGCTAACATAGTATTAGTTAACTCCTCCCTAATTCTCGCATAACTTTTCTTATAACACTTATAAGAAATGAGTCCAACTAAGTTGGCCCAGCGTCGTGTCAGCTACGTCTAGATTTAGCGCCTTTATATACTTACATCGATTCTGAAGCACACTGTACCAGCACTCGAACTTTTAATTTTTCATTGAATTACACTATTAGGGGGAAGGGGTGGGGAGTCCTAAGCACCTATTCTAGCCGAAACGAATTTATATACTGTAGTGTACAGCCAAGTACATCACTATATGCACAACAGCAGCAGCCAGTATCAGTGGCGCAGGTGGTGGGTGGTCTAGCACAGCACTACACAGCACAGTCCGGGCCGCTAGACGCGCGTCTCGCGCAGCAGCCAGTATCAGTGGCGCAGGTGGCGGGTGGTCTAGCACAGCACTACACAGCACAGTCCGGGCCGCTAGACGCGCGTCTCGCGCAGCAGCCAGTATCAGTGGCGCGGGTGGCGGGTGGTCTAGCACAGCACTACACAGCACAGTCCGGGCCGCTAGACGCGCGTCTCGCGCAGCAGCCAGTATCAGTGGCGCGGGTGGCGGGTGGTCTAGCACAGCACTACACAGCACAGTCCGGGCCGCTAGACGCGCGTCTCGCTCAGCAGCCAGTATCAGTGGCGCGGGTGGCGGGTGGTCTAGCACAGCACTACACAGCACAGTCCGGGCCGCTAGACGCGCGTCTCGCGCAGCAGCCAGTATCAGTGGCGCGGGTGGCGGGTGGTCTAGCACAGCACTACACAGCACAGTCCGGGCCGCTAGACGCGCGTCTCGCGCAGCAGCCAGTATCAGTGGCGCGGGTGGCGGGTGGTCTAGCACAGCACTACACAGCACAGTCCGGGCCGCTAGACGCGCGTCTCGCGCAGCAGCCAGTATCAGTGGCGCGGGTGGCGGGTGGTCTAGCACAGCACTACACAGCACAGTCCGGGCCGCTAGACGCGCGTCTCGCGCAGCAGCCAGTATCAGTGGCGCGGGTGTTAGGCAGGCGGGTCGGGCAGTTCCTTGGCGGCGGGTGGCAGGACGTGCACCTGCTTCGCCTTGCCTACATGGTACACCTGCCCTGGACTGAACGGCTCTAGCCGTGGGTGCGCCGAGATGTCCTTCTTTGGATCTGTGGAAAATAGGTATTTTTATATTAGAGGAGGAAATCGAATCAGCAAGTAACCTGGGTAACCTGGGCAGCTTTGTGACCGCCATGCTCAGCAGCGAGGGGTCATGGGTAACAATAGTCTCTTTCTGTAAGGAACTTTTTGACCCCGAAGAAGACCATGGAGGCACGGGAGACTCCCTCCGAACGCAGATAGCTGGGCGACCGAAGGAGGAGGTACGCCCACCTCCTCCTTTGGTCGCCCAGCCATGGGCCTGACAGCGCCTGGCAGGGCCGACCCTGGGTCGTTGTTGAGCGTTGCGCAATCCCGTGGGCACCTTACATAAAGGCGTGGAGGTACATTCTAGAGGTTTACTCGGTATACCCCGCCCACGACCACCTTGGGCGGAGCAGGTTTCTTCCAGGGCCACGAGAGTCGGACACACTCCGCTCATTCCCCCGATTAAGCGGGACAGTGGGTAACGCATTCCCCTAGGTCAGTAGTTCCCAAACTTATTTTTCTCGTGGACCACTTTCAAAATGTTACTAGTTTCGATGGACCCCCTGCTGCTACATTTCTACCACATTCTTAAAGTCGCCAAAAAATGAAAAAGTGTCGCTTCTGAGTTCTGTCCCTATATTCCGACAGGTAAAATAAAAACGAAAAATGGTACATTTTATAACACTTTATTTATTAAAAGAATAGAATTGCAAGAAAAAATTAAAAAGGTAAGTCACAATTTTAATTAATGGGAAGGATGTATTTGGTGGAGTGTCAGCAAAAGATCAATGTTTGGCTTTATTTTTGTGAGCAATAACCGCAAATCCCCCCGCTCTGTGATGTTTAATTTGCTCCTTTTTTTTGTTAAGAGATTTGTAACGGCACTAAAACTCCTTTCTACAAGGTATGACGAGGGAAAAGCTATTAAAAATTTCCTTGCGATTTCCCACAGTCCAGGATATTTTTCGGGTATTTCTGCTTGCAGCCAAAATGTTTGGTAGCCTTTTCTAAATTTCACCTTCAGCTCCTCATTGGTGCTTAGCTCGAGCAGCTCCTCTTGTAATACAACATTGGCCACTTCCGTTTCATCAAATGGATTTATGATCCATGGTGGTATATCCATTGTCAGCATATCTTCAAACCTGGTTTTGAAGTCAACATGCAGGGCACTTAAATGTTGACTGTAGGTATGGATATCCTCATCAATACATTCTACCTGTGACAAGTTTGGAAATTGAGAGAATTCGCGCCGACTAATGTTTTGCTTCATTAATTTCAATTTCCCAAGAAAAGCCGAAATTATCCCCTTTGTTTTTATTAAATTCAGGCTGTCCCCTTGTAACTGCAAGTTAATATCATTAAATTTTTTAAACAAATCTGTCAAATACGCAATGTCTGTTTTGAATTTGATCAAGTTTTCTTTTAAATCTGGATCTCTGCTTTCTAGGAACTCTAATACGGAATCAAAAACAGAGTAAAATCTCGTTAAGCATGCGCCTTTCGACAACCAGCGTACTTCAGTATGTAAGAGCAGTCGTTGGAAGTCTTCATCATTTTCGTCGCACAATTGAGCAAATAAACGCGTATTCAATGCATTGCTTCTGATTTTGTTGACAGCTTTTATTACAAAATGAAGAGATTGGTTCAACCTGTCACTTAAATGTTTTGCCACAAGATGTTAGCGGTGGATTACGCAATGAATAGCTGTAAGCCCTGGTATAATTCTTTTGAGATGAGTTATAAACCCACGATATCGCCCGACCATTGCAGGAGCTCCGTCTGTTGCCACTGAAATAATGTTTGTAAATGGAATCGATTTTTCCGTAAAAAAATTGCTCAGTACATTAAATATTGATTCGCCTTTAGTGTCAGTCTCCAAAGTTCTGGCAAATAGCAATTCTTCGTGAATTTCTTCCTCCATAATATATCGGACATATGTCAATAATAATGCTTCATTACCGGGTAACGTTGACTCGTCCAGTTGTATAGAAAAATGAGTTTTTTGCAGATGATTGCACAAAAAACATTCGATATCAGAGCTCATTTCATCAATGCGTCTTTGTACAGTATTGTTACTTAATGGAATTCTTTTTAGTACGTCAAATGGAGATTTGTGCAAAACAGTTTTTAAGACTTCTTCAACAGCGGGTAAAATTAATTGTTCTCCAATAGTGTGCGGTTTTCCACATTTTGATATAAGTAATGAGATATTGTAAGATGCCCGCAAGCCATCATCGTTACTTTGAGATGTTGAAGCGAACATACTGTGCATGGTGGGTCTCTTTTCATATTTTTCCTTCAATGTTTGAAAATATTTTAAATCTTTACCTATTTTATCAGTATGACACCTTTTTAGATGATCTTCGAGCTTTGATGGTTTCATAGAGTCATTGCTCAAAACTTTGTTGCATAATAGACACATGGGCAATTGTTTGCCTGCCTCTGATGGAACAAAACCATATTTCAAATAATCGACACTATATTGTCGACATTTTTTCTTTGCTGTAGCCATGTTTCGTGTCAGTTAACTTACCTGAAAAAAAAAATGTTTTTGTAACCAAGTTTTTTTCTGAATATAGGTATCACACCGCAGCCTTTGTCAGCACGCGGGAATAGAATTACGGCTTGTGAAGGGACCAACTAATAAACCGCTAAGACAAATACAGACGTATCAATTTTAAAGTAGGTACTTTAAAATTGATACGTCTGTATTTGTTAAAAATTAGTGGTAAATTAGGTAATTTACCACTAATTTTTAATACTACAAATAAAAAACTCAGTATCGAATGCTGATCAAATTTGTGTAGGAAAAAATAAAAGTCGAAATCCCAAAATTGTCCATAAAAACCATAACTAACATCAAATCAATGAGTTCACGCTTAATTGCTCTGCAATATTGCTTATTCGGCCTTTTTAGAGAGGCAGTGCTTCTCTCGTGAAAAAACAATTGAATAAAACGTGCTGTGTTTGTCTTCAAATCGAAAGAGGACAATTAAAATATCCGTAAGTTACTAAGTCACCTATCTATACAAGCAGTTGTGATCAACTGACTAGTACACGTAAACAAAATACTTAATTACTATAACAAAAAAAAAGGTAAGTACTTACTTTTCTTCGGCACTAGCAATCACTGATATAAATTTTCTCACACCTTTTTTTCGAAATTCCGGAAACAAATGAATGAGTTTGCCTTTGGCATCAAGTATTTATAGTGGTGATCAAATTCATGTCTGAACAAGTTTAAGCATTGTCGGGCGGACAGCGCTTTGCAAGTCTGTACACGAAATTGTACGTAATATCATACGCAAGTTTAGACAAGTAACAGTCGCTTGCCTTATTAAAATATTATCTGCTTAGTTAGGTACTTAAAATAATGTAGGTAGGCCCTTATAAAAACTATGCTTGCTCTTTACTATTGACGGCCACTTTGGTTCAGTGGTAGTGGACGCTGCCTCTGAACCAAGAGGTCGCGGGTTCGAATCCCGCGGGGTACAAACATTTGTGTGCATGAACATGTTTGTTTGTATCTGTCCAGGTGTTTTCTATATACAGGGTGTATCGTAAATCGTTTAAAACCTCTTGGCCACGTGGTCAATAGGTCACCCTGAACAATGTTTGTTCTACGACTTATCCAATACAGACATTAAATATTTCGACTTCCCATACAAACCTCGATCAGCTGTTTGGTCATTTTGTATGGGAAGTCGAAAAATTTAATGTCTAGATTGGATAAGTCGTAGAACAAACATTGTTCAGGGTGACCTATAGACCACGTGGCCGAGAGGTTTTAAACGATTTACGATACACCCTGTATAATAAGTATGTATTTACAAAAAAAAAAGTATTTAAGTATGTTTATCGGTTGTCTAGTACCCATAGTACACAAGCTCTGCTTAGTTTGGGACTAGTGGCTATGTGTGAATAATGTCCAAGAAAAGCAGATAAATTTTCGTGGACCCCCATTAGCATCTTATGGACCCCCATTTTTGTTCACGCCTACGTAGACCCCCAGCAAGTCTCCCGTGGACCCCTGGGGGTCCACCTGGACCACTTTGGGAATCACTGCCCTAGGTCAACAAAAAAAAGAAAAGGGTCACCTGACGGTTAGTAATCAGCGCTGCCCAAGAAAAATTGGCTACATGCTTAAATATTTTTTTACTGAGATAAAAAAAATATTGTACACATATTTTTTCTTTTGTCCAGCAAACCAAAAAGGACGAAGTTACACCGCGTTAAATTATCCAAATCTTTTTTTAAAATATAAATAATGGAATAAAGTAATCTACTTTTCTTTAACCCGGAAACTTTCCTAACTAACTAAACTAACTAACTAAACTTCACGCCACTTCCCTAGCGGGGTAGGCAGAGAGAACCGAACGCCATATGGCACGATCCTTACACACCTCACTCGCCTCTTCAACATTCATAATCCTTTTCATACAAGCTCTACGATTTTTATGACTCCTAACATCACCTTCTTTTAATACACGACCAATCTGGTCGTGGTAGGTCAGCCTGGGCCTTCCGCGGCTCCTACATCCTTCCACATTCGCATTGTATATCTGTTTAGTCAATCTTTCGTCATCCATTCTTTCCACATGTCCGAACCACCGGAGCATGCCTCTTCTTACCTTGACTCCGACGCTGTCCTTCAGACCGACTCTCTTTCTTACATCATCATTCCGAACGCAGTCTGTGAGCGATACACCGCAGATTTTCCGCAGCGCACGCATCTCGACCGCGTTTATTCTACTTTCATGCTCTTTCTGCCATACCCAACTCTCGCTTCCATATGTTAGCGTAGGAATCAGCACCGCATTGTGTATAGCGAGCTGGGCCCTCTGGCTTAAGATTTTGCTGCCTAAAAGTTTTCCCAACGCTCCATTCACCCTATTCCCTGCATTCACTCTTCTTTCTATTTTAGCGGAGTACCTTCTATCTCTACTAAATGCAGATCCTAGATATACAATTTCATTCACCTGTTCCAGCACTACATCGTCAACCGTTATCCTTGCATCCGTTCTGGTTTCATCTCTTTCAAACTTTCCTATTCGACAGAAAATACTAAGCGAAGGGGAGATGATATTAGAGCTAATGTAATGAGATATTGATGATACTGATATTCAATTAAAAGATATTATGGTATGTTGTAGATGTAGCTAAATCTCGGATGGGTGGCCACCAACATTAGTAGTCAATTTAGCATTATTAGATACCCAAGTACCAGGTATGATGAGGATAAGAAAAGAAGTTACCTTTACTATTAGCAGCTATATACTTAGACAGCCTAACCGTGGGTAGAGGCAAATACCCAGCCACAAGAGGCATCACATCCAAAGTGAAATTTTGTGGCTCCGTACAGCTGGGCTCCATCGTTATTAGACCTGCAAATGTTAAAATTTTTTAGTACTTCCTATGTTACATACATATAGTTGTGTACCAACTAGGGTTACTAGCAATTAGGGTTTTGTAAATTACCTGCAGTCCGCCCTAAAACCGCCCACATAGTTGGGTCAGTTAAAACTTCATACATAAGTGATGTATATTCTGTTTCATTCACCTGGAAAAAGAAAATGCACAAGTTATTATTAGGTTGTAGTTGTAAGCAAGTAATCAAGATTGCGTCTTGATAACTTGCTTATATACAAACTAACTAGTTTTAGTTTAGTTTTAATATAAACGGTGCTTTTTAATGCGTAAGTGTCGGAGTACCGAGACCCAGATTGAGTTGTGTATTACTTATTTCAATAGTAAGTAAGACTCCGACTCACCCTCTGCACGCTGAGATGCAAGCTGCAGACCTGCGAGGCGCGGCAGAAGTCCGCGCCTTTAGCGTGGTCAAGCGCCGTGCGGACCACGAACAGCGTCGCGTAGTCCGCCACGTCTAGTGGGTAGCGGAAGACGCCCGTGCCACCATTGCTATCCGCGACGTCCGCACCGTCCGCACCGTCCGCACCGCCCGCGGCGCCCGCGCGGTACCGCACCGAGAAAGTCGCGCGCAGCGGCGCGCTCAGTGCCAGAGGATCTTTTTGCAGCTCCCACATGAAAGATGCGGTCGTGCCGTCCGAAGACACCGTCTGCGAACCACGTGACCACACGTATATAGGTACGACATAGCAAATATGCCTGTTCATAACTTAATACACCGCGCACTAGTCACCTATGCATTTACATTGGCGCATGGCGTACTGCGCATTATCGGAGTTCGGAAAGTCCCGTGGCTAGTAAGCCGTGAGGCCTAAAATAGAACGCACTGCGCACGATACTTGCTTTTATGTTGCGCTATGACCCAATTTTGAGTAATCATATGGGGTTTTGGGTATGTGATGGTGTTGAAGACAAACTAGCCACTTGTGAGTAACTTGTTTGTTACCGTCCGAGGGAAATAAAGAGAGTATGTGAGGCATTCAGGGAGAGACAGAGAGAGAGGAAGAGATAATGAGATTTTTTGTTCTAGCCAAATGTTTCATTAAAATACAGTTTTAAATAACGTTAAGGGAAAAGAGATACTGTCCCTTAAATAATTTAATCTAACCATCAGCACGAAGGTTCCGAAACTCACCATCTCCCCAGTATTCTTCGGGTTCAGATCCTGCACCGAATTGTTCCCATCGCACGCCAGCTCCGGCTCCATTAGCGCGAAGTGTATCAGATGCGCCACGTTGCACTTCAGCGTGACCTGGATGAACTTGCGCGTGTTGGCCGTGAGCAACCGCCAGGAGGCAACCATGGGGGGCGAGAAGTGTAGAGGAACTTCCGTGGCCGTCTCCCACCATGGGCAGTTCAGCCACACCTGGAATGGGTTCTGGCTTTTAATTCAAGGAAGTAAAGTTGATTATAAAATATCCAAGGCATATGATAGGAATGATGGTATCGCACTCCAAACTGTTTCGAAATATACTTTGACATAACATAACATAACATAACGTCACGCCCATAGTCCCCGAAGGGGTAGGCAGAGTCAAAGGGACAGCGGGCCCCTTTAACCACATACAGCCAAAAACAAAACGGGCTGGGTTTTGTTTTTGGCTGATGGAAAATTGTGAAAAAGTAGTGACAAGTGGCTAACGTGTAACCTACACAATCACATACCCAAAACCCGATAGACCATTAGTCGCCTATTACGACATGCTAGGCAAGAAACACAGTTGGCGCATTATTTTTAAGTCCTAGACCAACATGGGACAATGGGCTGGGCTAGATGGAAAATTGTGAAAAAGTAGTGACAAGTGGCTAGCTCGTCGCCTACACAATCACATACCCAAAGCCCCATATACCATTAAGTCGCCTTTGACGTCATGAAAGTCCCAGACCAGAAACCTAATATGTATTTCAGTAATGAATTGGCCCTTGATAGCGGGGCCTTGGGCACGTGCCCAGAATACCCAGGGAGAAAAACGGGTTGACAGCAGCCTCTTATCATACAGAAGGTGTCCCACTTTTTAAAGACGATTGTTGTAATGGTGTCTCAACAGAGGATTGATGTTAAGAGCCATAATAACCGCACATAATGTATTAATAGAATTATGAATATCAATGAAGCGAGTGAAGTATGTAAGGACCACGTCATAACTCATATAGTGCTCAGTTCTCTGACTACCCGCTAGGGAAATGACGTCAAGTTAGTTAATTGTATTAATCTCCCTCACCGTGTGTTCAATGCTCTTCTCCCTCTTAGGCTGCAAGCTCGCAAAAAGCTTCAACGGCACCCTGGTGGTCTCAAAGGGCTTGCTGGGCGGCACCGGGATAGATAGTTCCCGACTCATGCTTAACTCGCCGTCGTGCGCGAAGCGGATCAGCAGGCCGGCTGAGGTCTTCAGGAGTATTGTTGAGTTCTGGAATAAATATATTGAAAAAGGTAAGGTTACTGTGACTAAAGTACATTTAAAAAACGAATTTTTATTAATTGAACTAAACATAAAATTCCTGAATATTAAATACGATGCCATGTATTATTAAGATAAAACTTGGCGAAGATTCCATGGAGTCCACTTTAGAAATCGCCGCTAGGTACTGGTTGTTTTTTACAAATTAAATAGTCTAGAATTTTTTTTTTACATTATTATTGGAATTCCTAGTTTAAAACTTAAAACATACCTTGCGGTAAAATAATCAAAGATCAAACTCACTTCCTTTATCTGCGAACTGCCGCTAGTCACAACCAACTCCATCTCATGTTCTAACCCAGCCACCAGATCCTTCTTCGGCTCAATCTTGTTCAAATACACGTTAATACCCTGAGTGACCACTTCAAACCCGACCTTCGTATTCATCAGCGCGTTTGACAGAAACTCCAACTTTTCTTCAACAAGCAAAGAAACCTGACCCAGTCTAAACGTCCCACACTGATTAGCCTGGTACTCCAAGCACAGGTCATTCAACCCAGGTTTTATCACAAAGTTCTCTTGCACAAGTGAAACTTGGAAGTTATTCCTCACAGTCGCCGAAGGTTTTCTGTATTTGCTGCTGTCTGATCTTTTGAGAGTCACTTTCGGGTTGTGACATTCGATAGTGGCTTTCTGAAGAGTCTTATCTTCTTTATAGAGTAGTTTCGATGTGATTTGCAGTGGGTTTAGTAACGGATTCTTAGGTTTTAAGTCGTCCAGTCTTATACTGAAAATAAAGAGGATAAACTTACAATAGGAAGGCTGGGTTTTTAATATGTTATAGAAACAAAATAATATTCATAGAAACTATAACTATTGCCATGATGATGTCACAGCATGCATTGTCTGATTGACTTATCTTATTTGGAATATTAATATACTTATTTGGAACTATTAATAAATAGTTCCAAATGTACGAAAAATAAAATTTTCACAAACATTATGATCTTGTATAATGAGGGTTTTTTGAATTAAAATTTAAAACATCCTAAAGATGGCGTAACTGTGATTTGCGGTCTTGTCATCCTCCTCATTGGTTAGTTGTCAGACCAAACTGACATGCTGTCAACAAGGAGCCAATAGTGTCAGTGATAATACCACGAGACTCCCTTATGCCATTCGGCGGTTTTTGTGTTTTTGAAAACCCTCATTGTTTGTGACCCTATTTAACGCCATATGTATAATAAACCAAATCAGGACAGTGGTTACATAGAAGCAAGTCATATATAAATAAATAAATCCTACAGATTAACACACATTCCCAAGTGCAATAAGTTTACCAATATCTATGACTAGAGTACAAATGTCTATGTTCATCACACGAAACATTTGCGCCTTACAGAATGGCCTGGGTTTGTGCCTCTACTGTCTACTACCTTGACCAACGGGTCTATCGGCAAATATACATCATCATCTCATCATCTTGAACAAAAACTATCATCAACGGGGGTTGATGATAGTTTTTGTGAGATGGGGATTTGTGAGATGGGGATCTCACCTGGTCAAAAGATTCACTTCACCATCAGCGGACACATCAGACGCCTTCCTGTGCACCCCACTTACGCTACCGTTAACATTTACATCAGTCTTATGGCTCTTGACCGGCGTGCGCCGCTCGCGCTCCTTGCACGGCTCGATGCTGATAGCTGCGCGGGCGCATCTGACTTCCTTGGGGAAGTGCGAGTCGATTGTGAGGTAGCATTGCACCTGGGGATGAAATGATGAAAAGTCGATAAGCAAATCGATTTTATAGATCTACACTAAGTATGTATGATTGTGGTGAGGGATTCAAATCTATGGACTTTGTCGGGTGTTCCGAAGTCCCCAGAGGGGGTGGCGAACCTTTTTGAAAATATATTTCTGAAATTTAAATATAATTGATTTATGAAATACCAGGAGCGGTTAGCGTGAAGGTTATTGTCAATTATTGTTAATAAATTAGCGATCTTAAAGAAAAGGCGTGCCCAACATTATATTTTGCGATAGCACGCGAGCCAACGGTTTGTCAATCCTGGTTTAGATAATTCCATCTGCTGTCCACAGCAACAATCTCCTATAATCACCAACATTCGGGAAATTATGAGCGACGGAGTATAGTGGGTATAACCCAGCCACTATCCGATTTCGGAGAAGGGATCCGACTCAGAGGCTCTTATGGTAGGTGGTCAAAGTCAAAGTCAAAACACTCTTTATCGTGTCAAACCTATATAGGTTTGAAACAAACACGTATAAATCGACAATTCAACAGGAAAATCAACTAGTAATATGAATCTACCGCAGTATGTATGGTAGGCAGATATGTATGGTAGGTAGGGTAGGATAGGTAGGTATGGTAGGAAGGTATAGGTATGGTTTATAGGTAGGTATTTTAAAGAGGTTGGCAGATAGGCATGGTAGTAGGTAGTCTCACATGATTAAGCATTGCCGTTAAAAAAGCAAAGAAAAAAGGTAATTTCGACTACTCACATTGTTATCAGTAATATACACCCCCCGGTCAGACGGCACCAGGCTCGCGGAGACCACCTTGAAGCAGTCGTTGAGCTCAGCCAGCACGGAGTCTTGTTTGTCGCACAGGTCCACTCGGATGGACTTCATCATCTCCTCGAAGTAGAAGTTCCTGACTAGAATCTCTAATTCGGCCGTGCACGCTATTGTCGCAGAGAGCTTTGTATATCTGGAATAGAAGGACATTATTTGAACAGAAGTTCAAGCTTGAAGAAAATTACCATTATGCAGAATTCTTTGTCTTCTTTATTTTCCTTTCGTTCAATGACGTCTTTTTTTCATTCCCAAGGACCTAGCAGGTGACTTGATCATCACTGCCTCTCATGGGAAATGTAATATCAGATGAACTGTTGGATTGCGGATGTTTTAAGAGGGCTGGGCCTCCGGCACTCTTATTAGTCGTGCGAAACAGTACTTCTTGGTCGAACCAGCCCAGTGTATTTAGCCGCCGATAGATGGCGTTTTCGTGTCCCTACCACATTTGTTTGTGTTCCTTAACTAGCATGTCGTAAGAGGATTGTGAAGGTGGTGAGCTATCTAGCATTATTTTTTTATGATTTTACATCTAACCCAAATTAATTTTATTTTTAGCTAAAGCGGTCAAAATAGCTCCCATCAAGTACTAGGTGAACGGATAGACATACTTAAATACGTTTATAAACATCCATGACTCGAGTACAAATATCCATGTTCATCACACGAAATATTTGCCCCTAGCGGGATTCGAACCCGCGACCCTTGGTTTTGTGGCCAGGGTCTCTGACCACTCGACCAACGGGCCAGTCCAATTTATTGATCGTCTTTTGTTTACCCATGCAACCAACCCTTCACTCACCTATCTAAATCGTTCATCTTCTTCGCCGCCGACACCAGCTCGAGCCTGGTCTGCGCGGCGAGGTCCCGCCAGCCCTGCTCCTCGTAGGACCGCAGCGCGTCCATCAGAAACACTACCGCTTTGCCCGTCTCGCCCAGCTCCGAGTAGAACGCTGCTAGGTCGCGCCCTATGAGCCGGGCGAACCTGCCAATATTGATTAGTTATTTTGGTCTGACTGCTTTCTTGCTCTAGTGGTAGCATGCGCCGCCTAAGGAGTAAGAGGTCCCCGGTTCAAATCCCGGGTTGGGCCAAAAATTTGTGGCGGGGTAATTCAATGTTGAAATTACTCAGTAACAGCAAAAGTTGGCGGTTGGTTTAATCACCTTCGTGCCTCGAAAAGCACGTTAAGCCGTTGGTCCTGCGCCTGACCTTATTCCGGTCATGATGAATTGCCGTCTCACCGGACTATGAGAGTGAAGGAACAGAAAGTGCACCTGTGTTTGCGCACACACTTGTGCACTATAATATCTCCTGCGCAGTTGGCTAATCCTCGTTGAGATTGGCTGTCGTGACCGATATCGGTTAGGAGGACATTACCTATTTTAGTCTAAAGCGCAACACACACCAAAGCCGCCAACCCATGTCAGCAACTTTTGGTCGGCGAGCTAAGCTATTGCAACTGGAGTGACGCCGGGCAAGTGAACGCTTACGTACGCAAGCCGCCGACATCCCGCCAACATGTCACGCGAAGTCATGTCGCTGACATGATTCATTTCATTTAGGTCGGGTTGTGTCGGCGGGTCGGTGGCTAATGTATCATGTATGTATTGCGCTTAATGATATTACAAATAATCAATAGGCAGACGCAATTTGTATTCTCGAAAAGACCCCAATTTGAAGTCTCTTTTTAAAGTCAACATCCAACCTGTCAGTTAGGGTGACGCTTATCACACGGGTGTGATTAAGCTGTCTTTTTTGATGTACCTATCTACTGCTTAAATCATGCTGTATTTTGAATTGCCAGTCAATATCGTAAAATAAATTAATAAATTAAAAAAGTGTTTATGGTTCGTGGCTGAGCGTGATGATATGTAGGCACTCACCGTAACCTGCCGATGTGCTTGTACGTGCCCATCGCCAGCTCGGCCAGCTCGAGGTAGTACTGCTGGAAGCAGGTCTTGCTGCAGAGCGCCTCCTTTAGCCGGTCGGTGGGCGTGGGGGCCTGGGTGTTGGCCTCGCTGTCGCCCATGCCGGCTGACAGCATCACCACTAGGTGCAGCTGTTCTGATGACGGCTCCGGCGAGCCGGGCAGCAAGCCGCACAGCTTTCCTAGCTCGTGGAGCTAGAATTAGAGACACATTTTAGTAAATAGTCAATTTGAGTCCTAAAATGCAGGAATCTCCTAGCTTTGTTGCAGACCATCTAATGATTTGCTATTTGTTTTGATGGAAATAAATTATTTTTTCATTTCACTTTTCATAGTAAGTTTAATGTTTCTCTGGGACTTAAAAAGTTGGACCAACTCTGCTCCCCATATATCATGTCGACGACATGACAAAACGCAACGTGTTTAAGATACTAATAGACTTAGCCACGATTTACTACTTTATCACAATTCTATGTCTCACCTAATCAATTTAATTGAAGAATTGTTTTAATGATTCAGTAGAATAAAGAATTGATTTTTAAATTATTTTACTTACATCTATCTATTACTATAATTATTGTGGTATATTTGTCCTCAAATTTGCAATACCTAAATGGTAACTAAGTTGTAAGTTCCTTTTATGTTAACACCTACTATGTACACTTAGTGAGCAAATAAATGTTTGATTTGATTTGATTTGATTTGAATTTGTAGCTATGTGGTTAAAGAAACGAAGCGCATTGGAATGGCCCTCGGTCGCCGTCCCGCTATATACGTCTCTATCACGCTCAGAGCTCTATTAGAGCTGGTTCTGCTTCACAGACCCGTATCGTCTTTGCACACGCCACATCAACTTCTTCCACCCCTCACCTTATCCTTGGCGTTGTGCAGCAGCGGCGCCTGCGTCGCCGTGCACATCTCCAGCGCGTTGTTGGAGGAGGCGAGCCGCTCGCAGGCGCGCAGCGTCTCCGCGCACGCCAGCTGCGCCCAGCACGCAGCCGCGCCCTCTACCACGCTCACGTTCAACAATGATAGTTCTATTAGAGTATTTTGGACGGTGCTTAGACATAGGGAAGCGATCTGAAATGAGAAGTAATATATTAGACGTGATAGTTAGAGGGAAATTTGATTAGTTGTAGCTGCTCAACGTGATGGGAGCGCAGGGGCGGAGCCTTTGGGTGCACTGTTTGCGGGCGGCAAATTCAATTACAGAAAACAATGATTATTTTGTCCCTTGTTGGTCTGGGACTTAAAAATAATGACCCAACTAGTTAGGCAACAGCCTAACTTGTCGTTAAGGGCGACTCGTTGTAGGTATATCGGGTTTTGGGTGTGTGTTTGTTTAGGCGACGAGCGAGCTACTTGTCTGATTGACAGGGTCGAAGATTGTATAAAGTGATCCATAAAAGCATAACGAGAAATTAAGAGCCCATGAGATAGCAGTTTCAAAAAATTACAAATACTTCATTAAGAATTGAATTAGATTTATTTATAGATGACACATACCTACACATACAAATCTCTAATAAGCAAAGTGAGGGAAATGTATCTATTAATTTCAAGGTAATGCAGACAAAATATACCATTACATAACACCAGCTGCTGATACACAGTAAATCACGTGACTTTATATCTTATTTTCTATTCATATAAACCAATTACACAAATGCGTTTGCAAAAACATGTCTAGGAAACAAAACCGTGTCTTTATAACTGGACAATGTAATGTCTGGTAACGCATGCTCTTCACAGATGGTTGGTCATGAGGAAAACATATCAAATGCCATGTCCGCACTTGACGTTGATATGTTTCATATTTTACAAAGTCGCGGATCAGAACTTGGATCCAAGCGTTACTTTTCATTATTCAGTATTAGTGACGTCACTTCGCATGCCGTTGCCTACTTATTATGTATTTATTTCAGAGCTCTGATGATTTATTCATAATATGTTTGCTAGTAAGATTTATATGTATCAGGGCATTTAGGATTTTTGTATCTGGATATAAGTAATTGGATAATCTGTAAGCCATGCTACATTGAAATACTACTTTCAAGCATAATATGCTAAAAGAGTTGTATATCCCAAAAAATCCTAGTTATTCAGGTATTTATAATTTAAATAACATCTAGATATGGGTAGGTATTTGCTCCTTTTTAAACATATACATTTCCTAAACATGTACAATTGTACATACAAATTAATTTACGTTTTCAAACCTGGGTCATTTGGATGAATTTAAGATTTAACTGATTCAAAATACGTCTGAATTGGCTCAGATAGATTGAGACGGGTTTTTATATACTTACATAAAAGTTTACCATAAATATTATTTTATGCAGATACAAAACATGAGCTTAGTACCTCCATTCATAGTTGACATAAGCGCTTTGTTTCAACCTAAACAATTTGACGTAATGAATAATTATTCAGACAAACGTTTTAATTACGGTTAATTAGATGGAAGTGCTGCAGCGAAGTTATCAAATGGCACATTTCATGAGTAACGTGTAGCAACTACGATAATTGCAGAATTACCCGAGTAATTATGGAACGTAGGCAACGGCGTTGCGTGAACGCAGCCAAAGTAATGAGGCTGTGTAATGATTTGATGTGTTCGAGATTTCAGATTAGAAATGCTGCGAGTATGTTTGTTGTATTCACGGACTAGTAAAAAAAGAAGGACTCCGCGCCACTAACTAGACATTGAAGCTCCTCAGATGATCCACCTTGACTCGCAATTACGTCACACATTGACACGATAAGTGCTTCCACTGACAGATATTCAATATCTGGTACCCATAAGTATCTCACTCACACATGCATAAACGTGGCTTCACGCTATAGTATGACAGCGTGGAGTCCTTTTTTTACTAGTCCGTGGTTGTATTATACAGTGTTAAGCGGAGTAGGCACGCGGCTTCCATATTAAAAGCTATTCTTGTACAGGCGAAAGACACTAAGCTCAATGCTGGATCTAGCCAGCGCGGTCCCGTAGCAAGTTCTTAATAGGATAAACAATCAAAACTCATTTTCGCACTTACAATATATGTATCCTAAAATACTCCTAAACGCGAAAGTTTGTATCGATGGACGGATGTTTATTACTCTTTCACGCAAAAACTAATGAATGAATTTGAATGAAACTTAAGAATAATATAGCTCCTACACCCGAATAACATATAGGCTATGTTTTATCAACGAGCAAAGCCGCAGGCAGATGCTAGTCTAGAATAATTATCATTGAATAAGTATTAAAATGATATACATTACACAATACTTTTATAGTCTGTCATGCAACAAGTCTATTAATCACAGCGACACACTGTCCAACCCTCTACTCTACGTCACATAATTTACAGCCGAGCCTAGTAGACAAGTTTCTTTTGTGCAATGCAATGGTCGAGCGGTTTAGTAAATTGCATCTAATGAACAGCTATAATGAAACGTTAGTGTCGTATTCGTTTTGATTAATACGCTGTCATCCTAGCGTTATGTCCCGTTCCTAATCGGGGTCCGGTTGGACCATAACATAGATTTAACGAGTCAAGTAATACGCCAGTGGCGTATCTATACCTACTATTTGAGGCCCGTGACAATTTCATCCGTATGGGGGCCCGCATGAAATGGTAAAAGTATACTGGCCCGTTGGTCGAGTGGTCAGAGACCCTGGCCACGAAACCAAGGGTCACGCGTTCGAATCCCGCTAGGGGCAAATGATTCGTGTGACGAACATGGACATTCGTACTCGAGTCATGGTGTTTATAAACGTATTTAAGTATGTCTATCCGTTCACTTAGTATCCATAGTACAAGAATAAGCTTAGTTTGGAATATCTATGACTCGAGTACAAATGTCCATGTTCATCATACTAAACATTTGCCTCTAGCGGGATTCAAACCCGCGACTCTCGGTTTCGTGGCCAGGGTCTCTGACCACTCGACCAACGGGCCAGTCAAAAATAAATCTATGCTTAGAACTGATAAAATCCATAGAGTTATCACCATTCTCTAGTTGAATCTATACTAATATAATACAGTAGAAAAGTTTGTTAGCCTGTCCAGCTACTATATTGGTATGATTTGAAATAAAAAGACTTAAATAGTCTGTTAATTAAGGGTTGTCTAGATTGTATAAATAATTATAAATAGATATTTAGATGGCTGCCTGTTAGATAGTAGCAAGTGCTAAAATATGTGTTAATACTTATTATATTGAGTGTTGTTATGTTAAATTTATTACAATCTAGAGTTGTAGTATATTTGGGAAAGTTTTTGTTAAAATATTTTTTTTGTAGGCCAAGAATTTACAAGGTGCTATGCATATTTCACGCTACGCTACACCGCCGGTTATTACACATAGTTAAACATATTATAAAGGTGAGTAACTAGCATGTTTAGGTACTAAACTTTTAAAGAGTTCTGCCGTGAATCTTTACTTTAAGTCCTTACCAATACAACAAATGCAAAGGTGGCTCTGTCTGTTAGATTTTTTTATTTTGGGGTCTATACATTTGTTTAGGATTCCAATTTTGATGTGCAAGTTAGAATATATGATTATGTGGTGTAGGTTTGAAAAAGTGACAAAGAGATAGAGACATGAAAGAATGATAAAATAATATAATGAATACATTACCTCCCAAGGTTTAAACATAAGTAATAACATGGCACTTTGACGTTGAAAGAGATAGCTTCTAAAGTCCAATAGCGATGCTTTCTTTTTAATAATGAGCTCTCGTAAATGCTGTGGCACCAGCGCGGTCAGTCTTACTGCTTGCCAGGAGGTCACTGGCTGTCTGAATGTGTCGAGCCATTTCGGACTCTCAGTCAGGTTAGAATTGAGTACAAATTGAGAAAATAAAGCGTCTAACTCGTCATACTGGACTAGTGCTTCCTCATACAGACCTAGCATTTCTAACACAAATGCTAGCTGTTCCTGTAAAAAATAAATGGGACTAGTTAAAGTACAAATTCATAGAGCGACGAACGACATCTTAGCAGTTTATTTTGAACGTAAAATGTAAGCAAGTGGCTATCCCTGAGTCATGTGAATTTATCATAAAAACATTCAAACTTTTACATATTTCTATGTGTACATTATAAAAGGATGTAAAAATTGACTTTAACAATATAATATTTAGGACAACAATCATTGTGAAATTATAAAAACATAAGTTGAATAAATTTCCATAATGAAGCAGAATTTTAAAGCTATCTTTGTTGTAGAAGTGGCACAATTATAATAATAGCAAGGCCAAGGATCTATTTTGATAGCCTTTGTATGTTTACATTTGTAATAGGGATGATGACTGCATTAAAAAAATATAATTCTATTTAGTCCGTCAGTTAGATTATACAAAACTACTAGACACATGTTTAGCTTAATCAAATTAACATAAAATCACAAAGCTAAAGAGCATCTAAGTTTTGGAGTGGGGGCTTGCAACGTCACTATTACGTAAAAATTTAACGAATATGTGACGTCACGCGCAACTGCATTGTACGAATGCATTGTATATTCGTCAACGTTTGTTTGACAAATAAATAAAAAAATATGTGTCCAATGTCTTTTTATAATCTGACTGACAGACTAAACAGAAATTTTTAGTCATCTTGCCTATTGTTTTAATTTATCAGCAGAAGTATTCTTTAGAAATAAGTAATTAACTGTTAAATAGTATGAAAATTTCTTAAGCTTTTTAAATATTTTTAATGATCATTTAGCATTAAGTTGTAAGTAAAAATATTGCAACATGTTTGATAGTTTAAAGAGATAATATTACCTGCAAAATAAAATATTTACAAAAATCCCACTCAGGGTCATTTCGCTTTTCCCGCTGCTCTCTCATATGCTCTTCGAATTTTATCAGTGCCTTGTTGTAGGCAACTAAGACAAAATGCCTGATCTTCGCAACCAATGCTCGCCATGACTCTGCACTTCTTGCCTCCGACTTAATAGGATTAATAACAGACAGAAATCTGTCTTCCGTCTGTTTCACCGCAAAATCTCCTTTTATTTTGTCCAACACTGTGGTTCTAGGTAGGAGTTTATTAGTCTTCCGGATATCATATGTTTCAACTAACACAATCATCCAATCTGTGATCCCATGTTTTTCAAGTTGCCTGAGCCATGATTCAACATCTTCTCGTAAAGTTGTTTTGTAATATTCTATATCCTGAAATAATTAGGGCCATGGTAATTTTCCTATGCTATTAGATAATTTTAGTTTTTCAGACCATGACCCTAATCTTAGCCAATCTAGTCAAATCCAATGCATTATTATGATTGCTTCATAACCCATACAAAGTGTAATTACACAAATTCAATCATGGTAGCACATTTATAGTTATTTAACTGTCAGTATTTTCACACAATATTTTTCACAATGTAGAATTAATGGTACCTATTTATAACGTAGATGTGCTCAAAGAGTTTGGTCACTTACCAATAAATTAAAACATATATTTGTTTCAAATATTACAGAATATTAAATGTAACATCAAGACAATTTATAATATAATATATATCTTGATTTATTATGTGTGACAAGGTTTGATTCCAAATCTATTTTGTTTCAAAAAGACTTTTGAAAGAAGTTTATTAATAGATAATTGATATGAAGTTAACTTAGAAAAACATTTCAAAATAACTCAATTCAAATATAAGTGTATGAACAAAACAATAGGCAAGTTGACTCAAAAAAAATAATTAGTCCATTATAGAGATTACAAAAAAATGTTGCTCACGTATTTTTTCTTTTGTTCAGCAAACCAAAAATAACAAAGATACAGCTCTTCAAAGATCTGGAGTGGGGCGCTTTTACATCACTTGTTCCTAAAATTCTACAGAACAAGTGACGTCACGCGCACCTTTAACACGATGTATCTTCGTAATTTTTGGTTTGCTGAACAAAAGAAAAAATACGTGAGCAATATTTTTTTGTAATCTCTATAATGGACTAATTATTTTTTTTGAGTCAACTTGTCTATTGGAGGTATATGATTTATTATTTAACTTTAATTTATATTGAATATCTAAATAGTCACAAAATTAGTGCACTCACCACACAGTCCGTCCAGTAAATGTGAAATATTGGGCGCTTCAATAAATTCAGTTCTACCTGGACTTTGTCCTTATTGTACTTCACAAATGAAGCTTCCAGGTACACAGACTTGGAAGGGCGCCCATACGATCGTCTCCACTCACACGAGTCCTGAGGTATCGCGGCCACCAGGGGCGCTTCTAATGTACAAAACAAGTTCCAGTCGCCACCACCTATGCATAAAAAGATACATCACTAAACATGTTCACACTGATTCGAAGCTGCACTGCTCTAGTCTCCACTTACATGTTATTATGGGTTTGTTTGTCATTCCTTCGCGATCAGCTGAGGAGTTATCAACGCCCTTCATTTTTCATCATCAGCAAAATTGGACAACTTTGCAGGCATGACACAAATATTACTATCCACCCACTTATTGGGTTTCAAATAATTTCACTAACATATGGCTTTTTGCACTGTTGCTTCGTCAGTATGCTATATACGGGATTATGTTATAGTAACAATTTTAATTATTTTTATCCCTCATCAATAAAACGAAAATATTAAATCCAGAATTTGTCAATGAATTTGTCAAAATTGGCTGTCAGCCACCCAACTCGACAGGATTGCGTTTTGTTTTGACCTCAGCTATTTGACATTAGACTTTGATAAAATCACTCAGTCCTAAAACGAGTCGATTGATCGAAAGCGCACTCGCGTTAGTACCAAAAATGAATCGAAAGACCATACAATTATTGCAATTGAATTAGTCTATGATTGATTCGCTATCCGCTGTTACGTCTCTATTTTATTATTTTAGGTAACCCTGACTCGCTCTTTGTTATTTATGGTTTACCAAAATGTCGCTTTCTGTTTTGGTATCATCTTGCAATAAAGGAAACGAATTTTATTAATTTATCCATGGTTTTGCAAATCAATAGTGCTACTTGTATGTACAAACATTGGAAGTGATATCATCACAATCATCAGGTAATATATTTACTCGCTTTAAATTCATCAGGGAGCGCTATTCGTCTGATGATCATTTTGTCTTATTTTACTAAATTTTTCGGTAATTATAATTTCAATTTGACACTGAAATAGTAACCTTTGTTCAAAATTAATTATGTGTTGGAAGTAATCGTGATCTTGTTAAAAAAAGTTGTAAAAATACATCAGAGAAATAGCGGAGGAACTCTTCAGTTTCATAAACTTTGAAGGAGACTATTTTTCAATTTGCTTTATTTTGATAAACTTCAGTATTGTAGATGAATACTTTAATCATCAATGTGACACATTTAATTGATTTTCATGTTCCTCAGTTTTGATTAGGCATGTATTTACTTATTCAAATCAGGTCAATAGTTAATTAATAAGTTAGATGAATATTGGGTCAGAGGGTATCCTTAGTGTATTCTTTTAGCCATCACCTTACCTTAGTGTATCCTTTTAGCCATGAATACCGCGGCTCCCACGTCGGCAGACGCCTGTCTGAGCATTGTGCACTCGTTGATGTGCCACCGACAGGGAGGGGAGAGTGAGGGGTTCTCCAAACGTGCCATAGAGTCACTTGTAAAGAAGTTGAAGGAGAAGAGAGACGAGTTAGATTCACTGATCACCGCGATAACTACAAATGGGGCTCATCCTAGCAAATGTGTTACAATTCAAAGGACTTTGGATGGCCGCTTACAAGTAAGTTGATAAATTTTATTAGTATTGCAACGTAATTTCACTTTTTTTGGTTAATTAGTTTTTTTTTATCTAAAAATTTGTTGTATTTGCAAGGCTATACTTAATGAATATGTAAATTGTGTTGTTAGTTAATAATATGTGAAATATTATTTATTTATATTTTATTAATTTCTGCCTGCAATGATCTAGAGTTGTGAAGATTTGTTTATTAGTTCGTATTTGAGTCATGCATGTTGTGCAGTGTCCATGGCACAAGCATTTATAATTTGAAACTAAGTAATTGGTGGGCTAGTCTCAAAAATTTAATAATTTGTAGAAATAAATATTTTTTTTAGATTTCCATCCAATATATTGTATGTTATTGTAGTATGTGTAATTTATGTCTATTAATTTTTCATAAATGTAATGAAATAAAAATATGTCAATTTACAATGGAAATAATGCAATATTTTCATTTCTGCATTGTAGGTAGCAGGCCGAAAAGGTTTTCCACATGTAATCTACGCACGCATCTGGCGTTGGCCCGACCTCCACAAGAATGAGCTAAAACACGTGAAATTCTGCCAGTTTGCCTTTGATCTCAAATGTGACTCCGTCTGCGTCAACCCATACCATTACGAGAGGGTTGTTTCACCTGGTATTGGTTAGTGATAATAAGAAAAAGATATTTGGTATTCATAGCAACTGCTGTGTCACCGTACTTTACTCACGTTTTATTGTTATGAAACTAGTTCTTATAAATTGCCTAGGCTTTGTTAGGAGTCTTTTGTGGTTTATAGTTGACCTATATAGCACAAAAGGTTGCTGCAAAAAGTAATAATCTGTTTTTTATTGTCAAAAAATTCTCAAACTGTTTAAATTGGAAGAAATGATTCTTCATTTACGTTAGAAATGAGACAGGAATGTGTGATACAGTGAATGTAGTATTCAGAAGTAATAATTTTAAAATTTTACTGTATCTATGACACACTCCTTTGAACTATAATTGGATAACGCAATCATTGTGAGATCATAAGATTTTCTGCTATACACAGTTAATATTTTTAGATCTCTCCGGTTTGACTCTTCAGTCTGGTCCTAGTAGATTAGTAAAGGATGAGTACACGGCAGGCATTAGCGGTAACGGAATGGACATGGACACGGGAGAGCTTGTGACCATTCAACACCATGCGACCAGCCCGAGACACCATCACTCCACCATACCGCATCATCACCAACAGTTCCAGACCACGAATATCATAATAAATCAGGGACAAAGTGAGATATTACTATTAACTCAAGTATTCTATTTTTAGTTTAGTGAATTTCTATAAACAGGTTATTCTTTTTTGTGATTTGCTTTGATTGTATTGTAATTGAGTAAAATGTTAGTACTAAAATTGGAGAGGATGTTGATGTTTTGTAATGATAAACTATTCTATGAATCTATGATGAGACGTTTGCGCATGATATATTTTTTTGATTTGAGTTTAGTATCGAACTTTGATTAAAAATATTCATCATTAATGTAGTCTCGTATTGTTTAATTTGCGATGCATGCTAATTTTTTTTTTGCATTTTCTCGTGATAGCGCCAGACGGCGTCCCGAACATTTTTACGCCTACACACGGGCCCCGGGGGCCCATTCGCCCCGGCGCCCCGCAGCTGCCGCCCCAGCAAATGGGGCACTCCCCGGGCGCGCCGCAAATGATCTCAGGACACCCGAGCGGCGGGCAGATGCCCACCTCACAGATGGTGCAGGGCAACCAGATGGGGCCGGGTACGCCTCAGATGGGGCCCGGGACGCCTTTGGGGTCGAGTACACCTCAGCTGGGGCCGGGCACGCCTCAGATGGGGACTAACGTGCCACAGATGGCCTCGCCCCGGATGGCGTCGGCGCCGACACAGATGTCCCCGGGGACGCCCCAGATGCCGAACATAAGCCAGGGGATGTCGATACCGAGCCCGCAACAGATGGTGATGGCGCAGCAGAGAGCCATAGCGCCTAAGATAGAGCCGCCGGATACCATGGACGCCCGAGCGATGTGGCTGCCAAAGAGAATGAACCATTGTAAGCTTGTTATTTTATTTTGCACAGTTTTCTTTTGCGTATATATTTTCCTCATCTTGTATTCTAGGCAAATTTCAGGCAGGTGTTGCATCAGTCATTTTGATAACACTATTTAATTATTTGATATCTGCAGCATTTTTTATCATCGGAATATGTTTATAATTGTACTTGATGTGTATTGTATATTATTAAGGACATGCATGGATTAAAAATATGTATCATAGTGGTCATAATCATTATTTATAATGAATCCTAGGCTCAAATCCTGTTTTTAGGATAAATCCGCGCTATTTATCCTACAAAACAGGTTTTGAGTACCGCCACTTTGAAATTGGTCAAAAATTTCTGTGAGTTTTGTT